>DWNE01003504.1:0-16579 GCA_018249875.1 Cecropterus toxeus | reverse complement strand
AATTCTAAATAGTATCCTAGCAGAATATTTTTACATTCTAATCCAGTGTTTTTCAATCTTTGTTTGCGACCCCCTGTTTGGTTGCAATGCCTCGGTGGACGAGAGAACTAGGTACTTTTTAAAAGGAGGAGGAATCGCCAATGCTTTTACGGAGATACCTTTTCGTATTTTTTTACCCAACTGCGTCAGGACGAGAGTAATGTTTTTCGAGCGTATGTATGTACAGCCCAAACGGCTTGACGGATCATAATACGCCATACTGTATATCATACCATTAGAGTCGTCTCAGTTTTCAGAGAGACGAAGGCTATGCTTATACTTTTTAAGGGGGGAGGGATGAGTTTTTTTATTATCGAAACAATATGAGTATCAAATAAAAGCTAGTAAATAGACCATTCTAAAATTATATATATATTATAGTACTTGACTATTTTGTCGAAAACTCATATAAAGCGTTTCTGTTTTACTATTTTTATTAATGATGTCACTAGTTTGAAGAGCCCCTTACTACCACTTCGGGAATACCTCAAGAGGAAGAACATTTCATATCATATGTTAATTTAACTAAATATTGATGTATTAATGAACTAATTATTTTCGCAATATTGTTGCTATATTTTATTTTACTTTTTACTATTTTCTAACCAAAACACTATCTTTGTTACAGGTAAGTCCAGTTTAAACATACTTGAGGTATGCAAATTGAAACAAACGGTAAGTAAGTGTGCTAAAAAAACGTTTGACCACGTTTGTTCCGCTCTGTAAAACAAAAGCTCGTTCGGCGGTCGTGGCGGTACTCGAAAATAATGTAAGTAGATGTATTATAGATAAAATTTAGACAACACCGCGATATGTATCGCAACACGTTTTTTCCGCTTTTTACTTCGCTGCGTTAAATTCGCATTAACTGAATTAGAACGACTAAATTAAATTAGGTATACGGCTTTTTACGAATTCTAATGGATGATAGAAGTTAACCGTTGATCTTAATGGTTTCTTTTAATTAACGAATCTAATTTGAATACAGAAATTAAAGATTTAATTTAAGGTTTAATAATTTTACAATTGTATTGCAATGATTTTGTACCAACAATGTTATGTTTAACAATAATTACTAACATTGCAATTTGTTTATTTTCCGAATTATCTGAAAAGTTGCCTTGTGCAAATGTAAATTATGTCCTCAATTTGAATCAGAATATGCGTCGTAACGAGTAATAAATACACTATAATTGTTTACATTTTTGCCCGTAGGTACATTGTAGTGTAAATTGCACGTTAAGTTTCCGTTTTCAGCCAAGCCTTGCAATGTACTTTGCAGTTATGGGCAAAACCGTTACCAATCATTGTTTTAATAAAACTTAATAAACGCGTTCTGAGAGCACTGTACATATTTTTTTGTAATTTGAGTACGATAATAGATGGCGTTGTATTACTCGCCCTATTACAGCTGTATTGCCTATAATGTTCATTTGCGTATTTAAATCATTTTACTACTATTAACATTCGCAAAATAATAAAATAGTTTAAAAGTGTGTGGTAATACTTATCTTAAGCCGTAACGTCCAACAAGCGGACCGGATGTCGGCGTTAATGTGATGCTGTGAATACATGCACCGTTACAACGTTGCATCCGTATGCAGGGCTGCTTCAACTCAAAAATTACTCATTATTATTCAATAAAATTATTAATTGTTATTCATAAATATATTCCTAATTTTTGAACTTGGAGCAGCATTTTTTTTATAAAATTTGAGCATTCAGTGCTCTTGATATAGTGGTTACAGCTGTCTATCGACAATTGTAGTCAATTCGAAATTAAAATATTAGAGTATTACCTAAGGTTGTCTACAAACTTATTTTTATCCTCGAGAACTAAATTGAAACGCCTTTTGTTAGTGTATCTTTATAATGTGTCAAAATATTTTTTATAATATAATCTTATTTATAATAAATTGTATTTACCGTCATAAGACATCGCGATTAAACCGTTCCAAAATATGCAAAATATTTTAGTTAAAGATATTTAGAACAAAATAGAACTGATATAGTCTACGAATAACAATGCTTCAATTGTTTACCATATTCGAGTATAAAGAACATGTCACGGAACTAGCGTTTGCTATGCATTGCATATCGTACACGTAACGTCATACTAATATGTCTGATACATTGAAAGCAGTTATTCGACTTGATTATTAGCATTAAAACTGGCTTACCAACTTTATAAGTAATAGTTATTTGAATTTACATTAAGTGAATTGCTATAAAGGTAAAATAGTACGTAGTAGTAGTAGTTTGTGGGGCTCTGTACCTAGATCTTTACTTTTATTATTACTTTTTGTCCATCGAACATTTGCCAAAGGATTAAGTTCAATTCACAGCAACTGGATTCGTGGTAATCTTTCACGGTTCTGTTTTCACCTACTTTTTGTTCATGTGCTAGATGAGAGAACTCTGAAATTTTCTAAGAACGATATGACAGCTCTTCAAGAAGGGACAAAAAAAGACTTACAAAGGATTAGTCCAGTAATGGACAAGCGTCTCCGCTCATGTTATTTATATCCAGACGACAGTGATTACCTTCCAACGGATAGCTCATCAGCACTATGCTTGGTTTATATACGATTAGCGGTGCTCCTTGATTTCACCCACTACCACATAAGAAAAAACAGACAAATAACCATAGAGTTATATATAGTCTTTCTCAATTAATGGACTATTCAACACAAAAATATTTTTTCAATTCGAACCAGTACTTTCTGAGATCAGCGCGTTTAACCGAGCAATCAAACTCTTTAGCTTGATTATTTTCTAACTATAGACAGTATAAAAGAGATGTACTAGGTTCAGACATTCCTACGCAGCATTATGTAAATTCAAGTCACCTAATCCGTGGCTATTAACGCAAATAAATGTTCAAATGAAAAATGAATGTGCAAATGAATTTTCAAATGTTATTTTTAGGTTTATGAAATTGAATTTTAAACAGAAAAGCTGGCAACCCTCTGCTAGTTGATTCGTAACGCGTGAATGTAGTGTTTGTTTATGAAGTTATTTTGAATTCACGCCTTCGTCGTTCTCGGAAAGATTTTGTATGAGTCTGCCGATACTGATTCCCGTTCTGATTATCTCATCAGATCATTACTATTTCGAACTTTATGCCGTGAGATTTTAGTCAAATGTATGATAGGATTTTTACGTACTGAAAGACAACGATATGTATAACTTTTGCTACTCTCGTGTTTTTCTCAAAAATCTTAATGTTAAATGATCCCACTAGTAATAAATAATCTACTCATCTGTTTATATCCTACATTTATGCACGATGTAATTTTGGATCCTAACTGCTCGTGAAGGATACAAATATATAATTAATTATCAAAACATTAAAAGCTTACCAGGTTCTTCTATGCCAATATGAATTTATTTATGAGAATTTTATTTAAGTTACGCATAAATAAGACATTTTATTGATTTTATTATTTTATGATATAGTACGATCTGTATCTTTTTCGTTTTTAATTGACAAGCTGCATATTAAGTTATGTGTACGTCATTTTTTTTTTATTAATGTAAACATATATTATGTTGTTTCTACTTTGTATCGAGTAAAATATATTATATTGTTTTCTGCTAGATTGTATAGTAATAATGTACAAAGTGCCTTTATGCAGATTGCTTTTCCGAATGGACTCTGGAAAATTGACGCAGTTTGCACTGTTTATTTAAGATTGCATCCATTTATTCAGGTTTCAATTTTTATCGCACCTGCAATAAATCGAACATAGCGCTCGTTTGCTCGCAGCATTGCTCTTTTGATTTGGACTGAATTTGGTAGTTTTGTGCCAAAACCATGAATCCAGTGGCAATATAGACGAGCCATTTCAGGCACAAACTGGAACAAGAGGGGTTGTTTCCTAATATTCGTACGTAGGTTGGTTTTGCGCAATACGGCAATGTGTCAACCGATCTGCCAGCGATATAGGGTAACATGACAATTTCTGTTGGCATATTTCTTCTGTAGTTATCCGAAAAATAAACGGAGGACGGGGTATACTTCTTTTTTGCCATTACCGCTTGTCCGGTATTAAAGAGACCGAGGTTATTATTTATGTTATAGATTACTTATAAATATAACTTAAGTTTTGAAATATGGTGTTTTTTTTGTTGTAAAGTCGTGCGTTGCACCCGAGATGTCTTTGGTCTGTAGTAAGACGTACTGTTGAAATTGCTTTAGATATTTAATGGCTGTGTAATCGCTTATTATTTTTATTGTATGAGAAAAAAAGCTTTCCTGGTTTTGGATTTTTAGCATTTCGAGGATTGTGATATTCGTGTACTAAGAGAAAGATTGTCAAAAGTTGTCCTAGTCTGCACAAAATCTAAATATCTATTCGATGATTACATAGACGTTTCAGATTTCTTTATATTCTTCTGAATCTGATCTAGACTCTCTCCATGATCACCGTATTATGGCCATTGCGTATGAATGTGTATTTGACGTATGTCAGTACAACAATTTAATTATCTCCCTCTGATCTTCATCTCCCTTTCTTTAGCTTCGCTATGTTCATGTTAATTATAGCTTTGTTTGCTCTGTTCTTCCGGCGATGCTGCAATAAATCTCCGCGATGTAAACATGCTTTCCACAGCTCACACTTTCATTAATTCGTTTCGTATCCGCGACTCGGTTCGGATTTAATCCGCTTTTGGAGCATTGATGATGGATGTACGAAATGTTTCGTGTTTGGAGCCAATAAACTAACCTCTTGAATAATAAACTTCAGGGCTCTTTCCTTGTTATTATTATAATTACTAACATAATCCATGAAATATAATTATATTTACCTTAATTTAGATGAAGATAATTTATATAATGTATATTTTACCTTACTTTATAATTACTGAATCTTAATTGTCATAATTATTAATTGACGTAATTCGTCCGACTGGCAGAAGCATATTGGCACAAGGTGTGCACATTGTACTGTAGTTCTATAATTCTCTTTGACAATAAATTATACCTTAAAAAGAAAAAAAAATAGTAGGTACACGATAGTACTGTAGGTGAATTAAATCAACGTATTTTTTGTCCATCAAATTTCTGCCTTGACATAGATTATATTCATGAATCAGAACCAATTAATTCACAAAATCGAATCGATTTTCATAAATAAGTAATAATTACCATACTAAATGATGCAATTTTGTTTTATTTTTGTAACAAAAATACCTATTCAATATAATGTTAAAATTGTTGTTTTAAATGATGTCTCAGTCTCCAGGAAGGAACAAATTTGGGTTGCGATGATAATCTAATTTCCCACATCTAAATATGTCATAATACAAAAAGAGGGCCAAAAATTAAAAACGTGTTATATGTATGGGTTGTGAAAGTGGCAGTTTTTCTTTTTTATTCCTTCCTTAAGATTAAAAATGTTGTTTTGTATGTAAACAAGTAAAGAGAAAACTATAGTCAAATTATCGTACGCGTGTGCCCTCGTTTCGTTACTCGTACTCGTATCGCTGTCAGTTATTTATTCAAGTGTATTCGCATTACTAATTGTAGCTATCGTTTTTTTTGTAACATACATGTCTTAATTGTTATGATTAAGGGCTGAAATACCGCAGTGGCTGTTGTTTTTACAACAGTTTCGTTATGACAGGCCAATTATATGTTTGCTATTGAGTAACGAAAATATATTCAACACTTCGGTCTACTATGTTCACCTCCGTAGCGAACTTTACCAATTACTCGACTGCTTCATTTGTTTAATATTCAAAACATCTTTAATGGCATAAAGTTGTTTAAGAAATTTATATACAAAGATGACGTTTGTGTATTTTCAAGTCATAAAACTATACAAACAATAAATTCATCTTTAGCGAGCAATTAATATTGCTCAATGTAGGTTGTACGACTTCGTCAGCGACGATAACTCCGAAGCGGCCGATATGATAGTACTTATCTTGTACGTGCCCGTTTTTTTCTATGAAAGCGTTGTGGCGTGGTACGGTGGTGGGTGCACCGGGCCGCGCGCGCCATTTGTAAACAGTTGCTACGGACCCGCGTACCTCGCGCGTCGTACCGCGCTGACGCTCTGACGCTTCGTTAGTGCGACTGTATGTCACTCAGTTACGAGCACTCACAATGTGCAGGAACTCTGCGGTTTGCTCCTAGTGAAGTGCTTTGTGCGTGGGGATCAGTGTTTTGTTTTGTTTGTTCAGTGTTTTAAACTTTTGTGATTGACCAGTGACCATTACTATTTGTGTTATTTCATTAGAGAGGTTTGATACGGTTTTTATTTACTTAACTTTATTTACTTGTCAACAAGTTATATATTCGGGATATCAAACAGTAGGAGTTGAATCAATTGAACATTTATTCAATGAGTAAAGAGTCCACGTAATATTAATGTAAATGTTTTTGTAAAGTAAGTTGACGTACTGTTTTGACATTTCGTTTTAAAGGTTAGAACCTGACAGTGAACCACCCTCTTGTTTAGCGTTAATACATTAATAATCACGTGTATTGATTAGTTCCAGTGGCCTTAGCATCACAATTTCACACGTCGCCGGACCGCTCTGTGCAAGAGAGTCCTAAATATAGCCGTCCGCAGTACGCGTGGCGACCACCCTTTGCGATGACATACTCACAACATCTCACTCGTTACAACATTTGATTAATTAACTCTTTAATTACTGTGAAGGAGTAATGTCCGACCGATCTATATTCCTGTCACGTATCTGCTACTGAACTTGTTATTTACTAATATTAATAGTTTATGAAATCCTTTGTATTATGAACATGGTATGTTCTTGTTAGAGCTTCCCACTTAATCGTGAAAATTATAAAATAAAGCTAAATAAAGCTTTCTACACTAATAGCCCCATACTAGGATTTTCGTGTGTGCCGTGGGTGCCATGGACATACAAAGACGAATATACAAACACCCAGACCCAAAACAGATGTAAATTCATCATTCAGATGTCTGTCTGGCTAGAAATCGAACACGGAACCCACTGAGTATCAGTCCTGTATAGTGATCCTCCGCCACGCGCGTTGTCATACATTTTTAAATCGTGAAGTAATATTTTCAATGTAGCTATTTTCTTATTTTCGATAACTTCAATTGGTTAAGTGAAAATTCAAGTAAATGGTAAAGTTTAAAGTCATAAACGAGAACTACGAGAATGGTGGTTTCACTTTTGAAAGTGGCCCGGCAGCTGCGGGGCTAAACATTCAACTTTACTACCAATAACGTATATGAACAAAAACGTTGGTACTTAATAATTAAAAGCCTTTCTTATTATATGCGCCGCAAAGTTCGCCGCGACATTAAAATAAAGCGTTTATATTTTGCTTATTTCTAAGTAACCCGGAATAACAGTCAAGGCACTTCGTGGTTCAATTGCACTCAATAAATCGACTTAGATACGCACGAAAGGATCCATATTAAAGGCAATATAACCGTGAATTCCACTTTAATTTCTTGATTTCTCACAATAGTTAACCGCAGTGATACGCTACTGGACCGCATAAATAAGTTATTTCAGGATCTTACGACTATGAACGTAAGAGTAATGTTCCTCAGTATAATGGCCGCGGTAACCTACAAAATGTATTTATATAAACGCCGTCACATAAGCCTGAAGGTACTTTCAACTTCGTATTGTTTGGTTTTTTTAAGTAGCAAACAGGTTTTGCAGTCACCTGATGTTAAAAGACCTCTGCCGTCCACGGACAATTGTATAAAACTCCAAAGAGAAGAGAACCGGAGTCCGTTATAGTATACCTGACAATGATAAATTAAATATGTATTACTAGGCTGTTAATGTTGTTTAATCCAAAATACCATCAGTTTTTTTGTATAAAGCAGAAATAGGTTTTCTGGTTTTTGTTTCGTCGCATTCGATTCTTATTTTCAGGTCTTACAGTACCGTAATTTCATTGCATCACTTCAACATCTAGTCTTGCTTGAAAATAGCGATCGCTCTTCTATTGATGATGAGATGACGATAGAGATGAAGAATGTAGCAAGGTTTTTTACTTGAGGCAAAGGTAGCATAGTATCTGTGGTTGATCTCTGATGGGATTCCAATAATATTAAAGTCAGTAATATACCATTATCATCAGATTGCGTCCTTCTTTCCTATTAGCTGTGCCCTGCGGTTTTACCTGCTACTACATAAGAAAAAGCGCAAACAAACGTAGCGTGATATTATATACCCTGTAGGTTTCGTCAATAAATGGACTTCAACACAAAAATATTTTTTCAATTCGAACCAGTAGTTCCTTAGATTAGCGCGTTCAGACAAACAAACAAAGAAACTCTCAAGCTTTATAATATTATAAAAAAATAATAAATAAAATGATATAAAAAAGGATAGAAGTATCGATATAAACTCAGTTGTATAAAAAAATCATAACTATGCACCTGTTTCTTTACATAGTTGCAATTTACGCAACCTATCAAATTCCATTTTGTAAAATTCCACGCATCTGTCGCGCCGGGTGGTTAAAATCCCGATGCACATGTTACCGTGCATCTTGCAGCCCGCATCCCGCTACCTGCCCCACAAAGCATTGTTACCCTGTTCCCTGTAGGTACCGACACTACAATGGAGACCTGCTTACCCCGCTTTGTTCTATGAATAATAAAAAACACTGTTCTGCTTTCAAGTAGGCACTATTATTGCTACACTCGAGTCGAGGAATGTTAAGTTTTAACGTGTTAGTGAACAGTTTACGGACCCCGTCGCTTGATATAAATGTTTTGAACTTCGTGTTTTAAGCTGTGAGCTCTGTACTTACCTCGCTCGGGAATGTCACACGGTTCTGCAATTAAATATTTAACTCGTTTATGTCGTTTTAAATTGCTTTAAGAGCTATATGAGGACGATAAAAAATAACTCTAAACCGTTTTAAACTCGAATGGAGCTTTTAAAAACATAAGTAGCTCAATGTAGATTTATATAACTGTATACCTCTCCTGTCTTCTCATGGAATACCTTTTAACACTAGCGATTGGAATTTATGATAAACGTAAACAGTGTAATAAACCAATGGTTTATCGGCGTGTAGCATTTTGTTAAACAGACCACGTCCTCAACACCGTGCATCATTCGCTGAATGCCAACTGAATTCGATTTCGGTCGTTACACACGCCCTGGTATTTTCATCGTTAACAGAAATATGCCGTAAAAGTACATGCAACTTCCTTATTGTCTTGTAGAAAAACAAATCATATTTCACGCTTCTGAACGTTAAAGATAAAAGCAGTTTTCCAACGAGTGAAGTCATTATTTCTTCTAACGTTAGTGCTGTACCCGTAATTCTCGGGAATTTTTGAACGGATTGATCGATGATTACACGATATGAAATGTATAGTGAGAACCATAAATTAGTTCAGTTTTTTTTATACTAATCTGTAGTTATTTTTTCAATTGTTAATTTAAATAATTTAAGAATTCTTTGTGTAGTCGGCTCAGCATAGTGGACCTTTTTGAGTAATGGGAGCAAATTTTGCTTTGTGTTGTGGTGTAATAAACAAGCATATCAGTTGTTTCAATTTGGCTTACTTACGTGGGTGAAATGTAGAAATAATGATTGCTAACCAAAAAAAACAATAATTATTATTTACATTTTTTATTATAGAAAACGACAGCTGCGCTTCTCGCGTCGTGTTTGAAAAGTCAACATATAAATCGCGTTCGCCAGGCGACAGATAAGTGCTTATCGCCGTAGTTCCCTGAGGTGACGATAACGCGCCGTGAGAACT
Source organism: Cecropterus toxeus (assembly GCA_018249875.1). Taxonomy (NCBI): domain Eukaryota; kingdom Metazoa; phylum Arthropoda; class Insecta; order Lepidoptera; family Hesperiidae; genus Cecropterus; species Cecropterus toxeus. The sequence goes on along the minus strand of DWNE01003504.1, from coordinate 6,794 downwards.
AGTCTTACGGGAATCGGGACTTTTGGGTAATGGGATAAACTGTTGTAGCATAGCAATGTCGCTAACAGTTAAGAAAGTTTTTAGTTCGTTTACGACGTCTAAATATGTTTTAAGTTTAAGTAAGTTTTGCATCGTAAGCGTGGTAGTAGGTTCTGTAAACGGTGAAGTTTTCATTGCTGTATTTTGGATTTTTTTTGCAAAATTTAAGGAACATATCGCATTGAATATTATTTTGTAACAACTAATGATATAGATTAATTATATTATTATGTGCGTACTGGTCAATGGTAATTAATCCTAGTTTGAAGCTGTTATGAAACTGAGCACCTATTATCCATGGTTCAAATGGTCCAAACAACTAGTTTCAACTTATTTTTTTCAGTATTTCCTTGGAGATTTCGTTTCAGTTCTAAGTAGGTTAAATGTCAAAGACAGTTTAAACGGTTATGTTTTTTGTTTGTCGCACAATTTAATTGATTTTACAGTAAAAAAAACGCAAGTTCGCTAAAAAACAATGTTACGTGACAACAGTAGCGCTACGGACTAAAGTTAACCCAAAAAAGATTTTACTTTATATGGAAACATAATACGTGCCAAAAGAAGGGCCTGCACGTTCAACCTACGGTGGTTTCATTCCCCCGTTGTCTCTCACCTAATTAAACTGTAAGGTGAGACTAATTAAACAAGGTTCACCAGCAGTCGGCCATGTTGATACGAGATTCGACCTCACACCGTGATGAGTTATGAGCATGACCTCCTATTTAGATTACAAAATCTGAAGGTGGTTCTATAACAATATATACCTCAGGTGTACTGACGCATCTATGGCCGAAGAGAGCCATTGAATTAATGTTCATGGATGGCATTGAGCACTTACTAAGCACTGAGAGGGAACTGTGTTCTCAATTTTTATGAAAAAAATGGAATAAGAATAATGATTTCAAAAGTAATGATATTAGCTTCTGTAGCTATTTAAATTAACTTTAACTGCTTATTAATGCAAATGTATTTTGCACATTGAAATATTTTCCTCGTTGCTAACCAAAGTAGTCGTTGTACGCTCATATTTTTAGGTAACACATGTTCTCCCTATAGTACACTCATACACATGAGCGTACAGAATGTTTATAACGTATAATTAAAATAACTAAAACTAATAACAAACCAAAATAAACCTAAATAAATAACAAACTAAAATAAAACAAACTAAAATAAAATAAAAACTAAAATAAACCTAATTTGGAACCCAGTAATACATGTACATTGTATTTCAAATTTCAACTGATAAGGAGGGAATAAAAAGAGACTTTAAATAAAGGCAGGTGTGAAGGAAGCACGTACTTTAGCCACAGTAGAGTAAAACTTTAAGTTTTTTAGTAGTAAAGAAATATATACGATTTTATGCTAATGCGAAAACCAGCGATGTGACAATTTAGTGATAGCCTATTGGATGAAATGTTTTAGGAATTATTCTTATAATACGGTGATTGTTGATGCGTCATATCTTTTCAAAGAAGCGTCTCCCATTGGTTGGTACCCAGGTACGCAATTATCCGCGATATTGTCTGGAAATACATATACGTGACTAAATTGTAACAGAGGATACCGGGAATTCAGAGCTTAGAATCAGCGTATTTTGGCTGCTTGATGATTTATTTATTGTGTTCTGTATGATACTTAAAACTAAAGGGACTTGAATCTTAGTCTGACATGGTTTGATCTGATTTCAACAATATGCATCACACCTAAGCATGCATTACGTTGTTTATTATATGGTGAGATATAGTTTTTCATGAACCGTAGATGAGATGTAGAGTGATGTACCTTACATTGGCATGAGGTTTGGAAAGGGAATAATGGGAACTCGATATTTATAACCAATTGGCTTTCACTGCTCTTTGTCTTATACTACTGTACTTTGATCATATTTACGGGGTATCCACGGTTGAAGGATTCGCACACTTCTGTCGATACATTCGATACCCTCGCTTAGTTGGTGACGCGGTCATTCCCCCAACTTCCGGTGTGTATGGTTGCCGGATATAATGGTCGATTTGGATTTTGTGGACTTGGAGGTTATATAACACGAAATGGTCACACACTGTGACTTTGTTGTTATTACCTGTATTTAAATGAGGCCAGGGCAGGTGCAAACTCAACATAGTTATGTTAGCTGCTGTAATAATTAACCAAAGCACATTGCTATTCACATTCCACCGTTTAATTTCCTTCTCTTCTTACTTGCATATTTTAAATGGGAAATTCAAGGCGATTTCCAAATTAATTAAGATTATTTCTTATTAGAATCACTTTAGTGAGATACCTTACCATCTTATCAAACTACATATAAACTCGTACTTTAAAATATTTATGCAAAGGGTAAGTTTGGAATATACATGAAATTATATTGCTACTTTTTGCACCTGTTTGTGTTACAATATTTTGGCAACTTTTAATACAGTATTGGCCAATTTCATCGTTTTAATGACATTGTTTTGAGTAAAAGTATCGTATACTACTTACTTACTATTCTTTGCTTATTCGTAAAAAATGGTATTTTGAATGCTAAAAATGGAGATTAAGTACACAATACTTTATATAGACATTGTTACATTTAAGTTCAAGTGTATCTTATTTATATTTTTCTTTCTTTCGCAACGAATGTTTATATATATAATATAACTAGTTCTAGTAAAAAAGCAACATTTTTTGTGCGTGAGTTGTATGACAAATCAAGTACCTACAGAGCATGTAACTATCCGCGTCACTTTGACAGCTCCAGATTATACACCGATTTATTCACTTATCTGTTGACGATTACACAAGAAGAAGACATTAATTATATTCTTTAGCCAATTAGCTATTGGATGAGTGACTGTTATGACACTGTAATTTATGGTATTAATCAGCTGACACGTCGCATTTCACTGCGTTGGAAGATCTATGTATAATTCTCGTTAGATAAGAGAAAGTGTTGTTATAAGTGTTGTTGGGGTTCGCACTATAACATTAAAAGTAATAGTGCTATAAAAATTGTTGACTCCATCCACTTCGTTTTTGATTCGCCGATTCAATTACAAACCAATTAAGTAAGCGTTTATTAAGAGAGAGCCATTTAATGCAATTACCTGACTGTCAGAAGGAGGGTAATGTTTTTCGAGCGTATGTATGTTTCTTTGTATGTATGTCTATTTCTTTGGCACGCGCTACAGCCCAAACGGCTTGACGGATTTTGACGTATGACATATCAATAGAATCGTCTCAGTTTGCATAGTGACATAGACTATATAATTTAAAAAATGGCGCCTGGAAATGGAGAAAAAAAGGGGGGGAGGGACGTTTTTTTATTATTACGCCAATATGGGTATCAGATGAAAGCTAGTAAAAAGACCTATCTAAACATATATTGTAATACTTTTTCTTGATTACTTTGACAAAAACTCATATTCAAACTCAAAAAGTTCGTTTTAAGCAGTCGGGTTTTTTTTTGTTTTAATGTTTTTATCGATGTTACTAGTTTTTCTTTATTTTGAAGTAGCAAACGAGCATGCGGTCCACCTGATGGTAAGTGGCTCTTGCCACCCTTGTTCATCTGTAATTAACTCCAAATAAGATAAGTCTTACCTACTACTTAGCCATTGATACATATATAGCCATACTACCCCTGAGGACTAAGTTAAAACCCTCCGATAAGTATACCTCCCTTACTACACCCTCAGATCATAACACAGTAGCGCATAATGCTGCTGTTATTAGTTAGGATTGTTTTTTTTTAAATACAATGTAAATGTTTGCAAACAATATATTCCGGTATTGATTAATCCTTAGTTCTGAGATTATATGTCCGTGCTCTCGTACTTAGTGCTTGAACTATTTGTCTAGCCTCGATGTAAAGGGTAATGGGATTGAGTAAACTAAACACAATTGCGTACTAAATCGTGTTTTACCTTTAACTAATTTCGTTTTTGATCAAATCGACCATTTAATTTAGATTCGAGATATTTTCAAAGATTTCATTAATCAGATTAAGGCATATTAATATTATTAATCAAACACTATTACAACGAAGTCAATACAAAAATATAAGTATTGTAGTCTTAATATTATGTATTATGAAATATGTAAAATAAAATTTGCTGGCGTGCTATTTTTTATGCATAATCAGTTCATAAATAAATGTTACATAATATTATTTAAAACTAATTTTGCTCGTTGTCTGTCTTACGTAAAAATTAATAGCATACATAATAAGCCTGTAAGTGTGTAAACGCATTTATGAGTAAGGAGTTGAGCTTTCCGACGCTTACGTAATTTGGCAGAGCTTTCTCTTTCCATATAAAGCTGCGAAGCTTGGCGCCAATGCGTGGCCGAGCATATGTTGCATGTGTAAAATGTAAGGTTACTCAGGTATTGTCTTGTCTATGTAATCATGTCTGTGTCACGTATATGTAGCTTTATTTCATTTCTTTTTTTATGTGTATGTGGTTCAGTAACTAGTATGTTTATTCACATTTTAGGTTAGTTACCAAGTACGTAAGTCTTTTTAGTTGTGAAGGTCTTGAGACCACAAATATGAAGAGTATTATATCCGAGTTCGACTTAAATGCTTTAATATTTCTAAGTTATAATTAAAGACACGGCGTAGGTGTATGCTAGCTATTATTATTTTTGACCTTTAAAAGTTACTACGGTGCAGAGGGAGGTATACCAAATAATGCGGGATTTTTAGCGTAAAACAAACCCCTCGTTGGTCTATGTTCTCGTTGCTGTGTATAAGCCTCCAGGACTCCAACGAAACGTCTTGCTTTTGTCGGGTTCCTCACGATAACAGCTTTCTTCCATTTCGCACATATGGATGTTTACGACGGTATGCGATCATTCATATCGTCGTCTTTGTCGTAGTCGCTGGCTAAACGGTTTGAGTAAAGTTGGAGTGTTGTCCACTACGACGGCGGAAGCTCCCTTTTAGTTGCCATTACGATACAAGCTATACATCCTAGAAACACATTAATGTAATATTTATAACCCGTCAAGTGTCATAATGCATGTGGCGCGTGTACTTCCGCAGTCGGCCTGTTTGTAGAAGCTTCCTCAATTAAGCTTGCACAAATAATTTTACCTTCATTAAAATATTATGCGCATCACACGGATGAAATCCCTCCAGTGTGTAGATTTTGTTAGTGTAGTTATACGGCATCAGAGAATTACGAGGCTGAAGGCGCTTTACGACTGCAACGGACGACCTGCTGGTCTAGTTTACTGCTTCGAGAGAAACTAACCATTAGGGAAGTGTATAATTCTAGGAAGGTTTCTTTATTGTAACGGAATATCTCGAAGTATATACATCACTAACGTTGTACAACAGAGGGAGTACAGTTAAATTGGAAAGATTTATTGCCATTGAAACTTTATCTACATTTTGCGCGTAAACGTCTTCAGATTAATAAATCAAATCATTATAATAATCATATAATTGTTAATTTAATAAATAATTTTATCGTAATAATCGTTTCACTACAATGTAAAAATAAAGTATTCTGAATAATTTTACAAAGTTTTGATATCTTATAACAACTGTTAACAGTCCTGAACAGGATTTTGTTTTTAATTAAAACACGAACACGCTTTCAACACTCATAGCCCCACAGTAGGATTTTTTCCTGTGCCGTGGGTGCCATGGACACACAAAGACGAATACACAGACACCCAGACCCAGAACAGAAATCTAAACTCGTCATTCATATTTCTGTCTGGCTGGGAATGGAATCCGGGATCCACTGCGCGTCAGACCGGTATGGTGACCGCACCGCCACGTGGGTCGTCAAATTTATTTATATATTTTAATAATTTAAAATACTTTTAAGGGTCACAAGAGTGAATTTAATGCCTAATGACTAATTCTTTGCTAGTCAAAACCGCGCGACGATGATAATAAATAATAATTTGTTGTATTATTTATTATCACCGTCTACACTACATTACGTGCATCTACAATACACAATACATCAAATTGTTGTATTGTACATCTACAATACAACAAATTATTATTTATTATCACCGTCGATCTCATGAGATCGATGGGTTTTCTATTAGAATTAATTTGTATAGTCTTATATGATTCCCGTAGATGTACACTATAACATTATTGATCATTGCTAAAGGTTAAGTTTCTATAATTTCTTGGATAAACCTAATAAATTATATACAGTGCAATTAACTCTTACATGATCTTGACGTCTCGAGTGACATGTCACGTGTTTTGTAGGCGTTGATAGTTAATCTTATTACATTACCACAAACTTAACCATATATCTTGTTGCCTTTTTAATTTGTAATAATTAATTAGTTACTGTTAATTGTTAGTTTACTAAACTTATTAGGTATAGTGAAGAAATATTCCTGTAGTAGTTACTACGTTGAGTTTTCGAAAATATTTGCTGAAATAATCAGTACACTATAATAAACATATACATGTTTGTTCGTGTGTATTACTTATGATTCTATAAAAATGCAAGATAAATAACTATAATATATTCTTCACTATTTTATTATTTAGTTAGTTTATGCACATGCATGCATTTAATTTATGTATTGTAACATTATTTTTATTAAGTACCTGAAGACGGCTATCGCCGAAGAGGAAGCCCTAAGAAAAGATGGTGCGACGATTTGTTGAATTACTCGAAAGACTGGCAGGTCCTGACGCAGGATAGAGAGCAGTGTAGGGATTTGGGGGAGACCTTTCCCCAGCAGTGGGACAACATAGGTTATTTAAAAAAAAACCTTATTTTTTA
>DWNE01003503.1:0-16579 GCA_018249875.1 Cecropterus toxeus | reverse complement strand
GCTCCTACTTTTTGGACGAGGATCCGCCGCTCCGACTCCCATGCTGGGCAAAACTGGAGCGTGTGCTGTGCGGAATCATCGAGCCTACAACAAAAACAATAATCCACACAGACAAACCAAAAGTGTATCATTCTAACAAACGAACTACTGTGGACAAACAAAAAGTGGACAAGTGAAAACTGTGGAAGTGTTTGCAAAAAGCAGTAGTAGGCTAGCGGATTTCGCGGATTACACGAACCCGGATAACACGGTCAGCGGATAGTTTAGAGTGACACATGCCACCTGGTATTAGTGCGACAGTTTTGACAAGGAGGCTTGTCCAATACATAAACTTGTAAACGAAGCGGGCTAAAACATTACACATTTTTTTAATTTGAGTGACGTATCTTAAATGTCTCACCATACTGGAATGGTAAATATTAGGTTTATGATGTTACAAGTACCTATTAGTAAACATATTTTGATATTCATTATTGTCAAGTTTGCGTCATCGAAGCTTCTTAAAAAAATAAACCAAAGGAAAAAAATGTTCCTAGAACAAGCCTAAAAATATCGTTAACAAACAAGTGTCTCACTTTCATATAATATAAAGATAGCAATGGATCTGTAATTGACTTCAGATAAAACTCCTGATTTATATAAAGTTGATTATAACTGTCCATGGGCGGTGATCACTTTCGATCAGATGGACAGCATGCTCATTTGCTACTTCAATCGTATTTAATAAAAAGCAAGCAAATCTTAAGCTTTATGATTATTTTTTTAATTGATGTATGCTGCGTTTGCCTATAATTGGTTATACATTTAGCAATTTTTTATATCTGTACTTGTGTGAACCAAATAAATAAAATAAAATAAAAATAAAATTGATTATTTATTTATGTTGTAATATAAATAAACAATTTTAAAGGAATTACTATTTTTTTTAAATTCCAATAGAGATACCCTGATGTGTCACATAAAAACACTACTTATAGTAGAGAAGTAGAGAGCTTTTATAAGTTAACATATACAATAAAATACCATATACAATAAAAATTATTACCTGCAATAAGACCTGGGTGATTATCTATCAATAGACAATCAGGTGCTATGTACCCAGATGAGGCGACGAGGGGAATTATCTGATCATCTCGCCCAGATGCCTGTAAAAAGTAAGTGAACTGCGCTCACCTCAGCGAAAATGCAATTAGATTCGTCTCGGGAGACTGACGCGATCCGCATTCGTAGGCCAAGAGCCGGAGATGAATCAAGTAATGTAATACTTAATAATAGATTGCGTGTGTTAATCGATTATCTCCTATTTTAAGTATTATTTTATATTCTTATTTTAGTGCATTTCTTAATTGCCGTTAGTTATATATACTGAATCCTATTAAGATTTCATACACATTGACATATTAAATATGTCACACATTTATTATCTTGAAAAGACGATGCCTCTATTTTACACTAGGTACCTATTGAGTAGGTGTAGGTTCCTATTACTTTCTTTCTTTCAACAATATAATTATATTGAAAGCTTTTCATCAGTATCCAAAGTCATGATTAGATTAGTAATTTAGCTGCAACAAAGCTGCATAAAGTACTTATCTCAGTCATAATTGCATAGTTGTTTAGTATGAAATCAAATGTAACAAAACTTTTAACATAACCTTTTATTACAACAATAAATATCACAAGCTCCTAGACTAGACCGACCCCGCGTCTGATTTACATATAAATTGTAGCTAACTCACGTGGTCCTTACTCTAACTGCTGTAACCGCTCGCCCCACGCTTCGGAAAAACGGAATTTCAAATGTATTTAAACTAAATTAATGTATTTTTAATGAGAGTGGAATTTTGCTGGCTTGTATCCTGTTCTTGAGTCAGTTTTGAATTGAGATTGGCAATTGCAATTTAAATGTTGTAGGAAATTACATTCGGGAAATTACGAAATTTTAGCCTAAAATTTCTCGGTACATGAAGTCAAAAATATTCGAGTGTATGATGCCAGGTAACCTATGGCGCCGAAACATGGACTTTCACTGTAAAATCCAATCGAAAGCTTAGAGTAGCTCAGCTCATAAGGATAAAAAAAATGACAACAGCGGCCAGTCTGATTCATAATTAATTTTATGATTTCATATTAATCATTGTATAATGATAATTTGATACCGTACATATTGACATGTATTATAATTATTCTACAATTTTGTATACAATTAAATGTAGACTTTAATGAATATTTATAAGCCGCTAAGTGGCAGATTAAGCAATTGAATGATTTTTTTAACAATCAACAATAGCTATGTTACCTTGTAAACAAATAAAGTGACTTGATTTGCAAAAATGCGCTGCAGTAAAATGTTTTATTATTAAAAATAATTGGCTACAATCTTCATGCTCCATAGCCCGAAACTCCCATTTTTTATCCTTTCTTCTATCCTTTATCCAACCATATGATTGTATTGAATGGTCGTAGAATTAGTATTTATTGTTGTTTATTATGGTACCTCAGCGGTTACCATACTAGTTCTACCACCTATCCAATGAGTCGAACAGGGAGGCACGACCGCCACATGTTTCTACGCTGAAGCAGTTCTTGCGTTTCGGTGGAATTATACAGGAATTACACATTGCGATTGTCTTAGCCCTTAGATCATCGCAGCTGTGAAGGACTTCAAGTAGAACCATAGCTCAAAATGAAATTGGTTGCAAACGGTCATCCATGAGTAAATACTTACCATCAGGACGGCATGATCGTTCGGACTTCAATCTTAGAAAAAAATGTTAGAGATTAAAGTAAGTTGGATATTTTTAAACCACCATTATAAAATTTGATAACGTTTTAAATCTTGAAGTTATGGATAGTTAAGCCGTAAGCCCGTGACATAAAAATCTTAAAGACTAATACTTTGTTACATAATAGTTATTATAAGTCATATCACAAAAGAATAGTAATACAAATTGAACGAAAACTAAGGTAACTTTCGTTAAATTAATTTCAAAACTGGAAAGAAAAGAAACCCATTGCAATCATTCAGCGGAATTCCATCATCCATCACATTCATTCATACAATAACATGTCACAGAAAGCACTTGGAGAGAAATATATCCGGGAGTTAGTGGACAGTGTGATTCAATTTGCGAAATTAGATTTGCTGCCAAGTTACCTGCGTCCGCCCTTCTCATCATGTCTTGTCATATGAGTTGGTGCGTATCGCAAGCATTTAGGCCAATATTGGCAAGAACTGAAATATATAATACGGTTATTGTTAATACCTTATTACCTTAATACCTTATTACCTTGCGTAATATTTATTAACTTTTGCTGTGATGCTTCGCTTGTTCTTGTGTGCTCTTTTATGAGTATAAAAGTAAGTTTGTACTTATCTACATCCAGGAAAAATATATATTTACAGTTGTCTAGAAAAGGGGCCCAAATTATTGATGTTTAATAATATTTTAAGCATAGATATTTTCGGCACTTTAATTTGGACGGATGATTCAACTTGGGTGCAATGCCTTAGGTCATCCTGCAATGTCGTCACGAGAGAGGAAGGTATGAGTTATTGGCATTGGTAGTTTATTATATAAAAAAATATAAGATTTTAGTAACTGGCAATTATTTATATATAGTGGTTACTAAGTCACACCTACACTTTGTGCATTAATGATCACAATGAACATCGTATCAAAAAAAATACTTTACAGAAAATCTCAGGTGTGTTCGACATATTAGGACATTTATGATAGATTCGTAGTAAAGTTGCGTGTAGTCGAAGGTATCTTACATGAAAATATCATGTCAAGTAATGTTGGCCAAACATTTGTCCCAATGAAAACGAGAGGGTCTAAATTAGATTGCCACAAGTGGGGTCAGACGACAGCGCCGTGAAATGGACAATGGTGGACGCAAGATATGAAATTATTTCTGCCCTGTTGGTTATCAAACTAAAAATAATATTATTATTTTGTAGAAGGATCTTGAAATAAATACAAGAGAAGAAAACATCCAGTTTATGCATGATTTTAGACTAGGTAATATTATCGTGAAATTTACACACATTATTATAATATGTTACGGTTACTTACGATGTACGGTTTTTAAATTTCTTTATGCCGATGTTTAAGACGTAACGACGATCCTATCCATCGTTTTATTATTGTACCTAACTTACCTCATTCGTATGTATGTAGTGGTTTCTTCTGTGGTTCATTCTTCCATTGGAATTTTAAATTATTTAACCTCATCTGATTGAATTAAAATTATAAATACGCATTAGGTTTGAAAATGCATATGTTTAGTCGTCGGTAACCAAATGAATGTCTTCTCATTCTAACTCCAATATGGCAGACACTTTAACATGATAAACCAATATTTTATATGCACCCTTGATTTGGGTATCAAATGATAGAATTACAAGAACACGAAAAACAATTGTCTTACTATTAAGCTTTTCTTTTTAAATATTTTCAAAACTATATTTTCAACTTAGCTTAATTATGCCACGCATTTTATGATAAATATAGTACTACAAACATGTGTTGGTGGTGGTTTATTTGCTATTATTTCTTACAATGAAAGATGACCGGTAAATAATGCACGGTGTGGAAATAGGTACTCATATGTATACCATCTCACATATTGATGGCAGATTGTTGTAAATCAATGTTACTAACGTGAATGATAATATTACATTAGATACCAATACTTATGACATATTCTCAAAATATTTTGTACTTTACAACATAACATAAAAATACTGTCTGGAGTTTCTAAACAAGAGCACGGCGCGTTGCCCTCGAGAGTGACTTGCGGAAAATTGGAAAACGAAACAAGGTGAAAATATTATTAAGTGGATCTCACCGCCACAGCGCTCGGGGGACGGCCGTGTCTTCGATACTTTGTTTCGCACTTCGTGTTATTGTTTTTGAGAGTGCTCTTAGTAAGGAGCAGCAGTTATCAGCTATCAGATTTTTTAAAATATTCGTCTCAATAAAGAGTTTTAAAGTTTAAGGTTAACCATTTGTGGTTTCTACTCAGGAGGAACCACTGCCTTGCCTATTTCTGTCTCTTAATGGTGGTGCTAGTATAGTGCTAGGCGCTGCTATATTCTAGTCTGAAAGGTGTGTTAAGGTAGACATATGTACTTATTCGAGTTCCGAATTAGTCCTTAGACGTAACAATGCATCTGCAGCTAAGCCCAGGTAAGACTCTGATCTTATCTATGATTAGTTACAGATATCAATGGGTGTCCACCTGCTATCAGGTAAAGTGCCTACTCGTTTGCTACTTCTAATCGATTCTTAAAGAAATACTTCTAAAATACCTAAAAATGGATATTTGATCAAACGCTGGTATATATGCGTGTGCTTTTTAATTATAATAAAATGGTAGTTATGATATGTTGCACACACTATGACATACATAGGTATATAAAATAATAATGGATTTGTAATAACAATATTTTACTTGGTCAACACAATTATTACCTAACATTTTGTATATTAATTTCTTATTACATACCCAATCGATGAGAAAAGCTGAGGAAGTGAAATTTATATAATTATTTTTTATCAATAAATCGAAATTTTTGATAACGTAACATTTTGTTCTTAACACATTATAAACATTACAAGGACCCCAATGTACCTCCTTAATAAACCTAAGTCGCTCGCCCAAACTAATGGCGCAACTTACAGGCGACCTTTCTCGAGGTACAAACGTACCTTCATTCATTGACAGTCAATTGAGCTACACATCGTGACCGCAAACGACAGCCTTTTAAGGTAGGGAGCGATATATTAGCCACAGGGAGTCGGTTATCTTGGCTCATAGACTCCGGTAAGGTTACAAATGTACCTTTCTACATGCTGTATGTGTGTGCGTATTGTGATCAATTTGTTTCTGTAAGTGTGTCGATTAAGAATGGTATGTCTAATGAATTCAGTGTATTTTCATGAAAAAAGTGGCAAACAATCGTGCAGTTTCTAAGGCTAAAATATTTTCTCTGCAGCATATGAACATTTATAACAATTAAGTTTTTTACAGCCATAGCCTTAATACATACTTATCATATGTCGTGGAAGCCATGGACGCACGAAAAGAAGAATACTCAAATACCCAGACTCAGAACAGAAATCTATTCCATCATTTAGAAGATAATTATCTGTCTGACTGGGAAACTAATCTGGAACTCACTACATGTCAGACATGTAGAATCACCGCTCCGCTACGCGGTTTGTTATCTTTAATCAACTTCAGCAGTTTAATCTCAGTCCTCAAGACAATTAATGAATGAATGAATGAACGAATTTTAGAATAACTATTGTTTTATTTGAATAATACAATTTTTTACATGAGTAATAATGACAATAATCTCAGGTAAATCATGCTGGTATTATAGTTACGGACCAAATAAATATCTACCATAACTACAGAACTTACCACGATCCAAAATAGACTTGAAAAATGGGGATTGCAAGGATTCCTTAAAGAATCTTCCGCCACATTTCCCGCCCTGTAAGAGGGTTGCCGGTCGATCGACGCCTCGCTCACCTCTTTACGGCCGCGCTCCTGATAGCACCAATTACTGCTGGACCCGACTAAAGAATAACATGGATATATCTATGTAAGTAAAAATATTTCAATATTTAATTTTTGACAGTAGGAAACGTGTAGGCTTAGACATAGGACGTTTAATTAATGTTACACAGAAAGATGCTGTTGCGCCTTTTTTGGATTTAGCCACCTTACACGAGTGCTGCTAACACACGGCATCAAAACGTGTATTCTATCTGATGGTGTGTTATTATTGCCATATAGGTACATATACGATTTTAAGTCATATCTGAGAATGGCCACAGTAGCAGTGCTACCACTTGCGACTTAGTAGGACTGTGTAAATGTAAGAGATATTTGCATGAGGCGTCTTTCCTTCATTCTTTGAACCAGAACATGGATAGCACGAACCACTTTACCATTACCCTACCAGTCATATTAGAGTAATTATCATGTAACTAATAAAATCATCAAGATATCCTCCGTCCTTGTCGCCAAATTTATATTCTATTATTTTCATATAAAAGGTTAGCAAGAAAATGTCAATGCTGTCCGTATTATATTTTTAAGCTATGTGACATAACTATACGAGTGTTATTATATTGCTTAGGTACGTTTTCAGTTCATATATCAAATCAACATCTTTCCATAACACGATACTTATTCATAGCTGTACTTTATTGTACCATTGTACATGTTAGTAAAATAGGGAACGCTATCTTCATTCCTCAATAAAAAAAATGAGAATCCTATCCATATAACGTGAACCAAGCGGCACTATAACAACGTTGGTCATTCCTTGGACTTGGTTACCTACATCGGCTTCTATAGATTTAACGACTGTATACCCAGGTATCGCCCAGGGATCAGTAATAGTGCTACCGATTGAATGAACACGTTATTGCCCAGGAAAAATGATAAGTGAAATATTGTTATAGAAAAAATATGTTGGTTTTGTGAAGTTAGTAATGTCATGAGTGTTAACTAATAACTTAAATATTCATATCTATTTATTAACTAACTCAATGAAAACTACTTTTTCTACAGATCTAGTCTTTGTTAATATACACTCATTTATAGGGGAAGACCTATGTACCTTTTCAGTGAAACGCTGATGAGAGTCACCTGCGTTCCACTGTTCGTATAGCAATGAAACAGACAAATCTGTGTTTTGAAGGTGGTAGCATCATGCCTTAGATAAGTATGTCTCCAATACCACACCCTTCAGATCAAAACACAGTAACATACTACTGTTATTAGGCAGAGATAGTTGTGGCGATGTTGCTTCCGGAGTCGAAACACTCTCTACCTCCTTTAAACTCGCTTAACCTCCTTTAAACTCGCTTTACCTCCTTTAAACTCGCTTTACCTCCTTTTAACTTGACGTAACTTGAGAATACATTTTTGTACAACATTACCTCCTATCTCCGATCATCTCCGAATTAATTATCTCCGTTCAGATTACACGGAATCGGGCCGGAAGCGGGCGTCTCAATCAACGTCAGCCGCTGATTGATCGAGTTGATCGCCGAATCATTACGTCTTGTCTCACGGGGATGCTGTAAATAGCTACAAATTACATTTTGTTCGATTAGGCTTGTACTGTAGATGTACCGGGATTTGGTGCGTCTTTTTCGTAGTTTAAAATAATGTTTTGAATATACTTAGCAATAGGAAATCTTGACAATAGTTGCTGCACTTGGTTCTGGCTAATAACAATATTTTTCAGGTAGTTCGAGGGAAGGCACCACCACCACCTATTTCTAGTGTGAAGCAGTTTTTGCGTTTCGCTGGAAGGGTCTGGTTGCCGGCTCACTTATATATGAGGCGACCATCTTAGTCCTCAGGAGTAACAGCGCATCTGATGTCGATTTCACATAAAACCCCTGTTCTATATGAAATTGCTTGCAGATGTCCATGGGCAGTACATATTTATTTTTTATAACATTCATCACTCAAATCATTTTTGCTTAGGGTATATATATGAATATTTTTATAATATGGAAATAACAAACGTGTATGCAGTCTCTCGGACGGTAAGTGATCACTGTCCATGAACATCTGTTAATTAACCCCAGATAAGAGTCATCTGAGGTAGGTCACAAATGCACTGTTACTCCTGAAGATTAAGTTGAAACGCCTTGGATGAGTATATTACCCTTACTATACCTTTAGGACTAGAATATAACGCGCTTTATACTACTGTTAAAAACAGAAATAGGTGTGGCGGTGCGTTGGTGCATCCGAAGGTCCCACACGAGTAAAGAACTTACCTAAAGTTGAACAGATATAAAAGTTTGCCAACACAATCCAAAGAAAGGAAGCGAGTGATATAATGTGTTAGTTATACAAACAGACAGCCATAAAGAAAAAACCATTAACATGTAATTGATTCCCGCGTATTTGCCGCCATTGTCTGCTTTTAAGGCTCGCGCACATTTATGCTATCTGCGAATAGCATAAATGTCTTGCAGTATAAAAAACCAACCAAGCGCGAATAGTAGTATACCAAGGGGTTTCGTACCACTGCACAATATGTTTATGTAATGTATTTACCAAAAAGTGTTTTAAAGTGTTTAAATTTTTCAATTGACGCATGCCCTAATTTTATTTTCGTGTTAAACGCTTTGCGGTTCGACTCCGGTGGCTTTTCTGTCACACCTATTTTCGCTTAATAATAGCAGTTTTAAGCATTATTATTAAGCGCTGATTTATATTGCCTGGTAAGAGTGAAGTACATGACTGAGGCAACGACCCGCATGGTCGAGCGGTCACCATACCGGTCTGACGCGCAATGGGTCCCGGGTTCGATTCCCGGCCAGACAGAAATATGAATGATGAGTTTAGATTTCTGTTCTGGGTCTGGGTGTTTGTGTATTCGTGTGTCCACGGTACCCACGACACAGGAGAAAATCCTAGTGTGGGGCTATGAGTGTAGAAGGCGCGTGTGCGTGTGTGTTCCAAATTAGTACTCCACACAAGAAAGCATGTGTGGCCAGACTCAGGTAAGACTGATCTTATCTAGGGTTGATTTCATACATGTCCGTGAGTGGCAACTGCCACTTACCGTCAAATGCAGCATTTTCATAAAAATTGCATTGTTATAAAAAAAATCATCAGTTCATTTATATCTCATTGATGGTAATAAATCTCTTCTCAAAGTTCAATTCAATGAATACCACACTTGTCAAGTACAAATTGACTCCTCTTGCATTGATAGAAATTCTAAAGAACTCTCACGTATGTTCCAGGATGGAACAAAACCAAATGCGACACGGAACGCTAAATGTGCGGGTACCTTAAACGGTAGGTAAGGCGAGCCTGCAACCGGACACCACCTTTTATCTCGCGCAAACACCGCGCAGGTGCTTAGGCGGTTTGGGGATTGCCTGAGGGGATACTATTTGTTTTATCGGGAAAACAGTACAGTACCATTAGGGATTGAATTTGGTTATAATATTCATGGTAAATTAGCGCATAAATTGGAATGATAGAACACAATTTGAAGTTTTTCAAAAAGTGGATTATAACGAAATATTATGAATAATTAGCTTATTTCTTTCGCCAAATTATATCAAAAATGACTAAACCTTTTGTGTGATAGATTAACAAACTTTCGCATTTATAATATTAGTAAAATACTTCTACTAACGCATCCGTATAAAATGAATAATCAAAAGTCTTTACTTAATACTCATCCACGTTATATCTATCTTTTGAATGATTATTTCGTGCTTCTGGACTCACTAGTCGTCGGTTTGATGCACAAAATATGAATATTCTGCCCAAGTTAAAAATGTTTCTATCGATCGAGGTTTTGCTAGTTTTTATTTTTAATTGGTATACGCCAAGGAGAGTCAAACTACCGCATTTGACCTCGTTTATTTAGACTCAAATCATCAGACGATAATAACTCATTTTAAAAGATGGTAAAAAATTAATAGTTCTACTAAGTAACTAAGTAACGATAATAACGCCATTACTACTAGTAGTAACTAGGTGGTAATAGGTTATACTTATTTCTAGGAGTTGCCTCATAAGTATGTCTGTCGGGATCCACACCCTACTGCTGAAACGTAAGAACAATAGAACTAGTAGAATTCGGCTTATTTCTCATCTATTTTTAACATGAAGTAGTTCCTGCATTTCGATAAAGGATGTCGTTGCCGACTAAATCTTATTATGAGGAGATAGTCATATCCTCAGGAATATGAACGCATCGGCTTAAGGCACAACCCATTTTCTATATGGATTAGGTTAGCACAGCCCATGAGCGGCAGTGACCACAGAACATGAGGACAACAGCAGGTTTATAATCATAATCGTAATCAAATTCATATTTTTTTTGCTGAATTTAGTTAAAAACATGTTACAATTCGTTCATATGCAACGTCAATCTTATAAAAATTAATATATCTCAAATCTGAGGACAGGTTGCTCGTATGCCAGGAGCCTATTCTCAGATTTCTGTAAAAATAACATTTCTCAAGTCTCTAGCGAAGTCATGTTCACAGCTTTAAACAATAAACATCTTTAGCAACCTCTCTTCAACACCCGTAACAAGTGAACTGAACGCCGTAAAGGCGAACAATTTTTGGCGCAATTTCTTTCAATTGCCCCGCCATTCCGCCATTTCCCGGGCACTCAGCGAAGGTGTGTGGCACCGTAATGGCGTGGCAGGTAATCTCGGAGCACTTAACATAAATCTAAAGAACGTTAAAATGTTCTTGTTCGGGCTATTGTTACCTTTTAACTGTGCTTGAATGTATTTTTGAATTTATACAATAAACGATATATAGTAGGTAAAAGATACAATTTATGTTCATGTCAACGTTCCTATGATAATATTTTAGGTACCTACACGCAATTCTATACTAAAGAAAGTTATGAAATTGTATAAAAAGAACCGATAAATGTAATTAATGGACGGGAACAGATTTTTAATTAGCTTGTAAATTTCTTAATATCCAATGATAATATTAAAAAAATGTAGAGTGCTTTGATTGCTTGTAAATTAATTCAAAATATATTAATATATTGATTAAATTTCTTGAATTAGATTATATTTGCTTCTCAGTTAGTTACAAGTGTCGTAAATAATACCGTATTAAAATTAATTTGGAAGAGTGTCATGATATTTAAAAGTTGTTGCCTGCAGGTGACTAGCGACACAAAATTCAATTTATTTTCTCGTAGCTAATTATAGACTTTATGGGGTTGTGATAAGGGTGATAGTGGGTTCAAGGGAAGGAACCTCCCCCCACTTCTGGTGGAAATATCTGACGGTTGTGACGTTTAATCTTGCGTGGCGCGCGGCGGTCGCGCGTACGTATCACTTGGCGGCCAGCTCTTGTGATGGGAATTATCGATAAATTAAATTGTTATAAATTTATATTATTTTTGATTATATTTATACAACGTTGTGTTTGTTTATTCATCACTTTGTTTTCCGTAGTGTTTTCAAAAACAACTATCATATCAGCCTTATCATAAGAGTCCACAAAAAATAGGTCTGCCATCTTAGAATATCGCTAAATTTAGAATGACGTGACTAGTTATGACTGTTATGTCATCGTAACCAAACGCGCATGCCCTATTTTATCAAAATAAGTCATTGGAAAATTGATCAAATGTTCCAATATAATACATAAATACATACAATGTAAAATTAAAAAATAAATGCTTGTACTTATTCAGAGCGAATTATATATATTATATATTAAAATTAATGAATTATATTATATATTAAATGATATAGATAGACGCACACTGCAATAACAATAAATAAAACCCAATTACAATAAAGTTTTTTTATAACGAATAATATACTTTGTGTAATGGATAATATAAAATGTGTTGTTAATATATAAATTACAGATACGATATTAACTTGATTATAGATTTTAATTACTGAAATGTAAAATTTCTTATATACCCATTGATTTAGTTTCAAACATAAATTAAAATTGATAAAGTTCACGCTATTCAACATACACATTCCTAAATAATGCGTGCTTGTCCTTGCTCAGTTTTACCTCTCAATAATCCCTCTTACGTCCATAAACCCATATCGATAACCTATCACGCTTCGGCCATCACTAGCACGCGTCTGCAGAAATTCAATTAACATTACCTCCAGTCGCGTGCACCTTTATTTCCGTTCGGAGTCACTTAGCCCCTCGCGTCCCACCCCTTAGGGGGTAAGACGCCAGTAATGAGGTCCGGTGATCGTTTAGTTTGTAGGTAATGGCATACGTGAGCCGAGACAACTTGCTACTTAGATTGTATCCTGCTTAATACGGTGAAATATGTCAGGGGCCGAGGGTAACAAGTGTTATTGTTTTGGACGTTAGGTTTTATTTATTTTGTATTGCATTTATCGATGTAAAATGATCTAGAGATTTAGAGTACTCAATGATACTTAATATTAAATAAAATATATTAAAATTCACCGGAAAAGTACTTCTCTGTATCGTTTTCAAAGCTACGTAAAGTCTACCAATTTGGTAAAATTAACTGTTACTTAAAAAACTGTACTACTTAATATTATGAGAAAACAACACAAAACTTGAATTTGAACACGTTATGAACCGCGTTGGAAAAACATATTAGAGTGTATTTTTTGCGTGGGATTAAATTGTGTACGCTGATCTATAACACACAATCCTCTAAAATGTAAATAAATATCTAAAAATATGTTTTCTAGTCACGACTAATAAATAGAACGTCTTATAGGACTACATGAGCGCACAGGCTTTTTTATTTTATTTTTATATATCTTGCAAATATTATAATTGTTTCACTTATGAAATTAGCGGCTATGTTCCCACGCTGATAACAACTTTATCGTACATAGTTAACAATGTCTATGCAGGCATTATTGAAGTTACACCTACAATAGGTAACGTGATGAATGCTTCTTCGAAAGGTGTAACGAAAAACAATAGTGACGGAGATGGATGCGCGAGATGGCCACCGGAGATAAGATCTCAAAGTGATCTTTTTATCTGATGGAAGGGTTACGAAATAGCTTACTATGAGCCCCTTTCTTTTCTGTTTAAATAACTTTTCTTAAACGATTTGTACGTGGACTTTATATACATTACGTAAGGTACTTCTAAAAATGTATACTGTAGCGAGTATACATTTTTAGAAATGTTATTTGAAACCTATATGTTATTAAAGAATTAAACTGAATATTTAACGTAATGCTTATATTTGATTTATAATTTACTATGGAGATGTGATATAAGCAAATGAGTACATAATATATTTTTAATATGTTACGGGTAGTCACGATATGCGTCTTTTATGTTTTTTTTATGCCGATATTTCGTTCGTGGTCACGGCAAAACAAAATAGAAATTCATAAACCATATGACCGTGAGTAACATATTATAATTCATCGTTCCGTGACAATATCAGTCTAAAATAATACATAATATGAACAAGTTTCGATTGACTTACACATGTCACCATCCACCACCATCTCACTCTCTAAGAAGAACACATCTATAATTAGCTTCAGGTAAAACCCTTCTTATAATATACACGATCACATTATTCTGTAATAATAATAGCCACTGGAATCACACACGTCTCTTTAATCTGTATTAAAGAGATGTGTGTGATTCCAGTGGCTATTTATTATTAGGCAGACAACTTTTTCAACAGACTTAGAATCTGTTAGATCATAAACTGAAATATATTTATCAATTCAACTAAGTTATAATATAAAGGACTATAGAAATTCATTTCAAAAACAAAAACGATCACTGCATTCAAACCGCTAGTAAACAAACACTATCAATTATTCCGAACACAAAACATCTCTCGGGAGTCGAACCGAGACTCGGTGTCACACGCTCCACTAGTGATGTAAGGTAAATAGTTCAATAATTCATCGACATTCGCCAGACGCCGCTGCATAACTCTGTTCACAGGAAAATGTAGACCGTATTCTGTCGATAAAATTATAATGGTTTCAAAAATATTTTATAGCTAACACAAAAGCTTTACGTTATCGTATATTGAATGTCCGTTACTTTTTAATAAACGTATTTATCTTAAAAAAGACAAACGTTTCATTAATATATAGTTCGCCATTTTGTATTTATTTCTAATATTATAATTATGCTTTTCTGCTTCTTAACTCACTGACGTAATCACATTCTTCTGTACAATATATAATGTAATACTTTAAAAAAATGTACTAATATACTAAATGAGTAGATTTGTCAGTCAAGGATACAAGGCCATGCAACATCTTATAAACATTTTTGTAGCATAGAAATGGTATCGATACTGGCCGGTAAATATCGATATGATAGTGTCTTTGCCCCATCCCTATGGAAGGGAATGTGACAAATGCTATAGAGAGCGGGGCGTTCAGTTTGTCTCTAAACACACAATTTCACCCCATTTCTAGACCTAATGGGGCGATCGCGAACCATTTTTACTTAGAATGGTTCGGCTTATAAGACTTCGTGGGCTAATACTTTCAGGTCAGGAAGTTTGAGTAGTCACGTGTAAACAAATGGCCAAGTAACAGACTTGAGAATTGAATTAAAAAGAGAAAAAGAGTTTATGTAGATCAATAAACAAATCTTTTTTAAATCAAAATTGGATTGGACTAATGATATCGTAATAAAAACTATAACTTTAAAAAGAAATGAAACAGGAGAACTTGCTTAGTGGATGCATTTTGGCTTCAGTCTTAGGAGGTGCGACGATCAAATCTCAGCTCAAATTCGAGAAAATCATAAGTGCGTGATCTCTGATTTTCCAAAATTATTATGCGTAACTGCCCATTAGAATGTAAATATACTTTAATGGTTAAGGACTCCATCATGTGAAGCAAAAATATGAGCCTGACAGTTATAAAAAAGGACTTAGACATGCAATCTACCAATTTGTACTTAGCCAGGTCCACAGTCTCCTGTCTCCACAGGCTCTCTGGACAGAACACTTATCCTTCTTAAGCGAGACACGTAACCAGCAATGAAATAATAATAAGTTGCTGATAAGGAAGAAAGATTCCTTTGTCAGTTGAATATCTTAATGTTAAACAATGTATACATTATCTAATAAAAAATTATAAGTCTGTCTTTCCGTTATGACAAGAAACCCCGCCATTGTGGCGAAACAATTGTCTGCCCAAAGCCTTAATTAGAGAGATTTCATGCTGAAAGCTGAAACTTTGTGACGAACAAAATGTCCTCCCATCAGTTAAAGTTGGCTGAAAAATTTCATAATGGAACACCTTAATCTTGCAGAATCTTCTTGCAGCGGGACGAGATTGTACGATATTAATTAGTAAAGTAAGAGCTGTTTCAGACGAGCTTAAATGTTAGTTTTTATTTGGGGAACAAATATTATTTTTTATGAATAGCTTTTGTGTTTAAAAAATTAAAATAACAGTAAACGAATTTGCCGTCCATCTAATGTTAAGTGACCTTTACCGATCATGGACATCTGTAACCAACTTTATATAATATACCTTGTCCTTTGAAAAATAAAATAGTCAACAGAAAGCAGTCTACCTGCTAGTAAGAGGTTACTATATAGTAGAGATCTGTACCCAGCTTCATATAGAACTTAGCTTCTACTTAAAGTTTATACATATGTTGACACTCCTAAGGACTATGATGGTCGCCTCATGTGCATGTATACCAACCGGCATCCACACCCTTCTACTGAAACATAGAACGAGTATCATACTTCCTATTTTTAGTGTGAAGAAGTTGCACTTCGGTCGAAGAGTGTGGTTGCCAGCTCATTTTCATGTTCAACTACAATCTTAATGTTTGGGAGTAGCAACGTATCTGTTTGACGACCCGCGTGGCCGAGCGATCACCATACCGGTCCGACGCGCAGTGAGTCCCGGGTTCAATTTCCGGCCAGACAAACTAACTAACTAACTCTTTTATTTACACTTCTTACTTTCTTTACCATGTTCTGGATCTGGGTGTTTGTGTATTCGTGTTTGTGTGTCCATGGCACCCACGACACAGGAGAAAATCCTAGTGTG
>DWNE01003502.1:0-16580 GCA_018249875.1 Cecropterus toxeus | reverse complement strand
GTGCACTATTTAACATTTCTCCTGGGAGCATAGTAATTACACAGCTTTAAATAAACGCATTTTAAAGACAAAACAAGCATTGGGTAATAATAAGCGCACAATGTTTTTCCTTAAATGATTATCATTTTGGAGCTATAGCTATATATAACTTATTCTTTTTCTTTTAACAAAAATACCTAAATCCTTTTAAACTCAACTTTGCCTTGAAAATGATTGTGTTATAAATGATAAGACTTAGCCAAAAAATATATATCGACAGGACCGGACAATAAGCCGCGTCACTTAAGTATCCGATACATATAAAAATATTTACACGATAATATTAGTCTGAATGGTCAAAATATTAAATCGGATCACAACTTGGTAATGTGCACATTTTTATCCGCTTTAGCGCAACGTGCTTATTTTATAAATTTGAAGCAAATTTGCTTAGTGATTCGGTAAAAAAAATGCATACTAGCTCAGTAAGTCATCATAAAGATCGTTTGGGTAAAATAGAAAACGAATAACCGCATTTCCCAGTATGAAAAACGTTGGATTATTAATAAGACTTTCCAGAGTCCATATTCCTAAGAAGTGGGAAACTACGGTTCAGTCGGGGTGATCAGTCAACGTCGGCCGGCACATTGTTATACCGGAAAATAAACGTTGAACTCCCAACTTCAGTAAAATAATAAATTGGTGCACTATTTAACATTTCTCCTGGGAGCATAGTAATTACACAGCTTTAAATAAACGCATTTTAAAGACAAAACAAGTTATGGGTAATAATGAATACATGTTTTTTTTTGCTACTCATAATATGTACACATATTTGTATGTAAGTTAACATTTTGAAAAGAGCTAGAGCGAGTGTATTATATGGCGAGTACCCTTAGCAGTGGAAATAGATGGAATTTAAAACCCATGCTGTACTTTAAATATATTACAGAGTTAAAAATGTCCATGGGCGGCAGTAACCACTTACCATCAGGTGGGCTGCTTGCTTGTTTGCTACTTCATATGTATAAAAAAGAGGTAAAATAATGAGGTTTTCCATCACATGCGTCGCTACATCGACGGATTTAATTGGAAGGCGTCTGATAAGTATGTCTTTCCTGCCACACCGTTTAAACCAGAACGCAGCAGTGCATGAAACTGCTGTTATGTATTTATTTATTGAACTACCAACAGAATAACATGTACAAGTATTATAGAATAACAGTCTCGAGTCTCAGGTTGATATATGTTTACACGAAATTCCAATTACAGGAAGTCACAGCATGCAAAGTAGTTGTACATCATAATGAATAAATGAAAAAATAAAATTATTACAAATTAAATTATTGGTTACAGGCAATATTAGTTGGCTAGTATAATGGAGAGACAATATTATAATTACATTGAATCCGTACTATTTGACAATTGGTTGCGTTATGTTTTACAAGTTGTGTGTGTTGTGTGTCGTGTTGAGTGTTTTAAGGATTTGCTAGCTTATTGCTGTTATTGGTGTTACTGCTGTTTTGTAAGTCACGACCCGCGTGGCGGTGCGGTCACCATACCGGTGTGACAAGCAGGTCCCGGGTTTGATCCCCGGCCAGACAGAAATGTGACTGATGAATTTATATTTCTGTTCTGGTTTTGTGTGTTTGTGTATTCGTCTTTGTGTGTCCATGGCACCCACGACACAGGAGAAAATCATACCTGTGGGGCTATGAACGTAAAAGGGTTTTATGTTTTATTAGTAGGGTTGAAACCGTACTATACTATATAGTATTGTACTGTATTCCGGATCTGCGTACCATATGCTATTAAATAAATAACGCAAAAATACTATATTTTTGACACCGAAATGTATGTTCTGTGTAGGTACATGTTTCGTCTATATCATACTATATATTATGTTTTATACGTGTACTATATTTTTGTAGATTACTTAGAAAAATACTATATTTTGCCGACGAAATGTTGACAACCCTAGTTATTAGGCACGAATAGGTGTGGTTCTTCCGGAGTCGAATCACAAAGAGTTCTACAATCTTAGTTAATACGTTACAAACTACTAGATAATAAAGTAAAAAGTAAGAGTTCTGTCTTCGCTAGTTTAGTATCAGTAGGTATAACTGGGGATCTTCACTTACCTACTCAAAAGGTGGAGCCACTGTTCAAATGAGGTGATCAGTCAATGTCAACCGGTATATTGTTATCCCGGAAAATAAGCGCATGCCCGCCTTCCAGAACTTTTGTAAATTATTATCCCACTCAGTTGGTGCTCCTGAAAATTTTAAATAGTGTAGTTTAAACAAACAGAATTGCCGTCGATTTTCAACGGTGATACAATATTAGGGAATCTCAATAATTATAAATATATTTATGTGTTATTGTAAGCAGGAATCGTCGAAGTTTATATTAATTTTATTTTTTCTTTATTACTTTTAGATTATTCAGAAGTCATCGCCGCCAATGTACAATTGTGATCGACCATTAATAGCTTTGTCAATAGTTTACTGCATCTGGGTACTAAATTTTAAACTTATAGTTCTTATGACTGTATATATTTTACCACAAATTTAGTATCTACTCACATTTTTACACAGAATACTGTAGCAGCATTTTGGGAAATTTTAAATCTGTCGTTACTTGAAACTCTTGTATGAGCCGGCTTTATATTAAACGAGTACAAGATTAGAACACAAACAAAACTCAGACATATAAATATTTTAAAAAAGGTTAAGTTTCAGTTATTGTTAGTTTATCAAACATGCCACTTAAAATGCGATCAGTCAGTTTGTAATTTTATATTATAACCAAGTTGTAGATGCTATTATAAAAAAATATTATTAATACTGAAGACTGCATAGATTAATATATATAGAAATGAAAATAGGTAAGTAGACTAGTGGTGAAAGTAGATTTTTATCACCTTACATTATTCCTAAGCAGGAAACCAAGGTTCAGACGGTTCTGCTGAGGCGATAACTCAACGTCCACCAACACATTGTTATCCCGGAAAATAAACCGCGAGTTTCTCACGTCTAGGAACTTGTATAAAATATTGGCACACTTCTTAACCCTTCAACCACCTTAGTGCAAGTGCTTTTATAGAAATAATAAAAAACTGTATAGGTTAATTAGTCAAATTAACAACATGGTTATGTATTTACTTGGCTATTTATTTAATACGTTTATTTAAATGGAAGAGTAAGTATATTTACATACTTCCTAGTCGAGTCCAATTTTGATATACTGCTGGCTATAATCACAAGAAAACGGCTATAGTTAAATATTATTAAATAAAACAACCTATATTGTTTCAGATAATAAAACTCGCTGTTATTTGTAATATTTGCTGATTTTGACCAACTAACGCCATCTATGGCCACTTCTTGAACTTCTAGCGTCTGTGTAATTACTGTATTCTCATCACAAGATGGCGCTACAAGTTCGAAAATAATCAGATTACAGTTAAACGGTACAACACTATAAAATTAGGAATAGGCACAAAAATAAAAAAAGAAATATAAAATATAATTTATAGGAGGTTAATAGTTATAATTTCAAATTACAAGCATTTGGAGTACCTTCTATGTGGGATATAATTTATGTTTCTGTAATTTAGACATTTTACCTTGCTTCCCTTTTTTGTTAGCCTTGAATTACATGGTAATTGTATAATGTAATAATACATTTAACTTATTTCCTTTAAAAATGAAAATAATGTACTATAATTTAAAATATGATTTTAAACCATCGGGTACAGTACAAAATTTTGTTGCCATTAACCTTCCAATAGATGGCGCTAGCTTAATTAGAATGTGAATGAAATACAAAATGAGATTTTAGATAAATTTTAATTTATAAGTTTTTTTTATTGAACGCTTTATACCTATTAAAAAGCTTTATATTTTATATTAAATAGCCTGAACCTAAATATTTTAGTGCGGTTTGTTTTGGTTCATCAACCGATTTTCTTGGGTTCCATACCCAAAGGGTAAAACGGGGCCCTATTACAAAGACTCCACTGCCTGTCTGTTCGTCTGTCCGTCTGTCTCTCACTAGGCTGTATTTCATGAACTATGATAGCTAGACAATTAAAATTTTCACAGTTTGCGTATTTCTGTTGCCGCTATAAAAACAAATACTAATAAGAAAATAAAATTAATAAATTTTTGGTGGGGCTCTCATACAAAAAACATGATTTTTTTGCCGTTTTATCTGTAAAAGAAGACATAAATTGCACACGAAAGGCAGTTACCATTATGTGTATAATGGTACCTTTCGTGTGCAAGTCCGCTTGCACTTGGCCGTTTTTTTTATTTGATAAAGTTTGACGCGCTTCAATGTTATCAATGAAAAAAGTACAAAAATGTGATTGTGGTACAATTTAGGCCACTTTAGAATTACTTAAGTAATAATGAATGTATACCTACATCTAACACAATTAAAAGTCAACTAGAAGAATGTAAATTAATTGTAAAGTTACTAACAAAAGTTTTAATCTAGGTACTTAAATAAATGGAGGCATTTGATGATCGGCACCTAATAAGTTGGTATATTTTTAAAGTAGGTACATTAATTATCTTACCATATGAAGACATAGTATACGTTGACAATTGGGACGTACGTATATAATATATAAATAGAAAACAAGCTTGCATACCACCTATCATTAGATATTTAGAAAGGAAATCCAGAATAAATAATACTGAATATAAAATACAGAAATATTTAACAGCGATGCTGAACCTTCGTACAAAGACAAATGAATAATATCAATTGATTAATATTCATTGTAAAACAATCGGCCAAGTGCGAATCAGACTCGCGCACGTAGAATTCCGTACGATCTATAAAGAAGGGCAATAAAATCACGTTGCATGAGATCCCACCTTAAGTATTTATTTTATATTGTTTGTTATAGCGGCAACAGAAATACACCATCTGTGTGAAGTTTAACTGTCTAGCTATTACTGTTCCTGAGATGAAGCCAGCCATGACAGACAAACAAACTACCAGACGGCCAGACGGAGAGAACGACAGCGAAATCTTAGTAAGATTGATTTTATAATAAGATTGCGTTTTTACCCTTTCGCTGCGGAACACTAAAAATAAGTAGTATCTATACACACAGTAACAGTAACAGTAGTAACTCGGCGTAATTTAGTAAAATTAATATTACTAGGTCATACAATGTAGAAGTTTTTTTTACTTATTATATCATTCATAAACAATAGAATACAAGGAAAACATTGCCAACCGGAAGGCTCCTGTCTTCTCGGATGACAAATGATACTTTCACCGAAACATTCCCAATTTGTACTTTTATGTGCTCAGTTGTTTGCAGATTTAGGCTTATGATGTATTATTGTCGAAGCGCTTAGAACTCTGTGCTACGGAATTCCAACTGCCAAGCCAACATCTACCAAGTAAAATATCACCGCTCTAAGAGTATTTGGTTAGTACTATTTCTACCGTGAAGTAGATCTTGCGTTGCGATAGAATGGGATGGTGGGCGGCTCACTTTTTATATTAGGCGACCATCTTAGTCTTCAGGAGTATCAACGCATCTGTGATTGACGTCAGATAGAACCCCTGTTCTGTATGAAGTTGGTTACAGATGTCCATGGGCGGCAGTGACCACGTACAACAAGGTGGACTACACACTCATGTGCTGATCCAATTTTATATATAATAAAAAAAACATTTATCACGCGTTTTCACATTACGTAGGATCCATTAGAAGTCGATTTCAGTGAAGTTAGTATCTATACATAATTAGACCACCAAATGAAGCATTATCTATGCTCCATGTAGTACTCATAAAGAAACTTATTTGCCTGCGAAGTTTCTTTAAGTTTCTCAAACGTATGTAACCACCAAATCCACACTGGGCAAATCGTGTGGTACATAACATACAGTACGTAGAAGATGATGCCTCTCTTATCATTAGAAAAAGGGACCGTGTCCAACGGTTTTGTATTCAACAATCCTGTTAGTACTAAGGTACTGTCAAATCTAAGTAAAGTTAAATTATAACACGATTTATAGGTATTTATTTTCTTGTAATTTATAATAAACCACCTGACAACAAAAGGTAAGAATAAACATTTGTTGTCTACTTGAAAAATTTGTCCATTATTCGAAGGCATTCCTGTTTTGTTAATGACTGGTTAAATTAATCTACAAATTAATATTTAATGTTACTTAGACCGCAACAACAATCAAAATGGCGGAAAATTTCAGAGTTTCAAACAAAATTCCTTTCTAAATAATTTTGGGCGAATATTTACGACGTTTTACGACGTTGTTACCTTAAGAACCGTCTTGATATTACCATTATCAAGTTCTATTCAATTTGCCTTAACTTCTCGCCTATTAAAAGTTTCACGGTTCGAACAACACCGTCTTAAACAATGATCATTGTAACGCTAATATAACAAAGATTATTATAAATTATGCCAGTCAGATTTTACTAAAGTATTCCCAAAGTGTTTATTGTTTTTGTTTAATACGTGACCATCACTTGGAATAAATAATTCACAATTCCTAACCTCTTAACTTTAGCATTACACTGTTCCTAAAATGTACTACTCATTAAAGTTTGTAATATTTATTGCTTTGCGTAATTTGTTAGCAAATATTTTAGTGAATGTTTATTGGACCACAAAGGAATAGTTTATACAACAAATCTAAATACTAATTCAAATAGTGGAAACAGTGAACAGAGTTTTGATATTGTCAATAGTGAATGCATACAAGCTTTATGGATCAGCGCTTTACATGTCATTATAAGGTTACTGATATTATAATATATTATTCACACTATATTAAAGCTCTAGGACCGTAGCGTGGATTGACAGCCCTCAGACATATCGCATTCTTCAGGTATTCCTGTTTCTGCGCGTGAATTTCGTTAATAGCAGGTATAACTTCGTAACTTTAAACATACAAGTCTTCTTGCAAGCCCCACAATTTCTACTAAGTTAACACACATGATATAACAGAAATATTAGGCCTCAGGAGTGTGCTAGATCATCTTGTCACCTGTATGAACAGTTTCGTATTCTTTCCCAAAATAAAACAAATGCAGAGTAAAACAAAATCAACGGCTCGTAATGAAGTGTCATGTGCACAAATTGCAAAATAATATCTAAGATGAGAACGGCTTTTCTGGAGGCGGTGGAGGGGCGCGTAATTGAATCCGTCAGGGTACCGCGTCTCGTATGACAAATGACAGGCTACCGGCCGGCCGTGTGTGGGTTCTATTGTGGCGGGCTTACGACGAAATTCTTAAGTCACGCCTGATGGCGAGGATCTTCGCCATTCGGGGAAAGGTGTGAAAAATATGTGGAATAACACGACGATTTTCGTGGAGAGACTTAATGCCTAAAGGTAGTCAGATCTGTACTACAGTTATAACCCATGATAAGCGCTATAATATATGTTTCATTCTAGAACGGGAACACTATGTTACCACAGCGCGAACCAAGTGCTTGTACTTGGTATACCTTCGTTGACTCTGTGAAGTAGCTTAAAATAGTTTTCGTTGCAAATCTTACTTCAATTCTAATTTAAACCCTAACCTCAATGGTGAATAGAAGATTTAAGTGTTAGGCAAGATACTGGAGCTAGCTTTTATAGCCCATATAATAAACAAGATAGTTAAAAAGATGCAAGTAATACAAAGAAAAAAAGACTTATCCGCTGAGTTTCTTGCTGGATCTTCTCAGTTGAGGTCGTATACCGACCCGGTGTCGGTGGTAGTGTAAGAAAAAAAATTTGTAACTGATAGTTTGTAAATGCCCCCATAGGCCTAGGTGAAATAAAGATATTTCATTTCAAGTTCATATTCATTACTTTAATTTTATGGATAGCCTCTTATTCCACAACAACATGATAGTATTTTATACCATGCTATACCACAAGTATTTTGAATCATGTTGTCAAGATTTTTAAACATATGGAATATATTTACAAACCTGATTACGATCATGTTTGGTCGTTTCGATTTACAGGAACTTTTTAGCTTTTTTAGCTAAAAACCATGTATAAACGTAAATTAACTTACAAGTCGGTATTTACATTTTTAAATAGATCACAAATGTAATTAAAGGAAGTTTAAAGCTTCAGGGGACTCTAAGTTAATTTCAATTTATTTGAATAAACCACTTAAAGCCTCTTAGAAACGAATAAAATCAAGTTGCACAAGTAGGAAACAATATATGAGCGTATTATGGTGTTTTAAAAACAATATTTAATAACGCTACAAGTAATATTACTCAATGGGGTTGTGAGACTAGTTCTATTGCTCAGGGATGTGCTAGGTTCTATACCGGAGGAACGTTCTTTTCTGTGATGACTGATATTTACGACGCATGAAATGTTTTATTTTTAGGTAAGCTTATCATTTGTTTTGCACCTATGTGACATTTGACGTACATTTTCACAACATCTTATTATTAATAACCATCATTAATTTCTCGATGTTTTTAAGAAAATAATACTATGTTATGTGTTATTTTCGCAAAAATTTTACAAAACAAAACAATTTATATTAGCTATATACTTATTTATGAAACATTTGAAACACTAGGAAGCAGTCTTTCAAATGCAATCATTTTTAAGACACTTACCCAAAAACGTATCTGAAACACATAAAACAAAACAGAAAACCTCGAACGTAAAAGAGTCGTCTCTATCATGTAGATTTAATTTTAGTTGTCTGGGTCCATAGGTAATTTTTCCAAATAAAAGTTACGCCGCGAAACATTCCCACTATTCGGACCATGCAGCTGTCATATTGGATGACAAATGATGGGACCGGTACAAGAATGCCACAAATTTGCGTTAACGGCGACTGCTATTCGGTGTATCGTGTCTATACCATAAATATATATTTTTTAAAAAGATGAAAATAAAAAGAAAAAGTCCATCTTAGATATGTTTACAAATCCTGTATATGCCTTTGGCGTTCAAGTTGGTGGTACTTTCCATAAATTCAAAATAAAGTGTTGCTGTCCAGCAAGGTAATGCTGTTTTTGCATCCATATTTCTCGCGGCCATTTAAAATAGTTTATGTTATCCATAATACTAATTATTATTTTTAACTTGAAGTCTCAAAAGTTTTCACTGTCGAATATCGACGATAATTGATAAATTTTGATCTAGATTTACATTTTTTATCCTAATAAAAATAAAAATTAGTAATTTTGTATCAATCTTGAAATCTTAAATCGACTTAAGGACGTTGAGGCTGCAAAACACCACTGCCTGAGTAACATGCGAAATAAGCTACTTAAGGATGCACTGGTACAAGGATAATTAAATTTAATTTATTTCCATTAGATTACAATAATCCCTACGCACCAAATAAAAATACTCATTTCTGTAAAAAAATATCCAAAAAGAATTAAATTATCAAAAATATGAATTCCTAACTATTATCCGTATATATACAAAGTTTAATTATGAAGCGATTATGGAATATAATCAACCTTTTTACCCCCTTAAGGGGTAGAAAGTCCAAAAAATCACTCTTATTAGGTCCACATAAAATTAATCCGTTGTCAAAATTCCATGTTTCCCGTTCAGTAACAGTGATAAAAAATAATATTACTATGTCGTAATTAAATATGAAATGTAACCTAATGCAACGAAGTTTCGAGCCATTTCAGTACAACTCGGCTCTGCAACTTGCATAACTTCCGCGGTGTTGTGATGTTTGTCTTCACATGTCATTTATGTCAGCATTACAAATATGAATACGGGCTGCAAATTACAGACCTTTTTATCTTCAGATACTTTTTTATTACATACGAATATATAATTTTACAGGCAGGAATAATAGTGGTTATAACTCGGATCGTAGAGTCGCGAGGTTCGATCCTAGTCGTTCAATTTTTAAAAGTTTTATGTGTATTAGAAATTTATTTTCACTTGATATAATGGCAAAGAAAGGCATTGTAAGAAGACCTACAAGCAAGAAATTCCTTAAAACCTTGAGAAGGTTATGTGAAATGGTTTGCACTACCAAGTCGTGTATGAGCAGCGCAGTGGACAACGGCCTAAGCCCTTCGAACTGCGAAGAAGCTCGTACCCAGTAGTCAGTCACCCTTTGAGCCACACCTTAGGACTGACTTCAATATTATCTATTATTATAAAATAGATGAATATGTACAAATCTATAGTAATATATAAAAATGGTGTGCGTCTCTTTGTTACTCAATCACGCGAGAAACATTGGTCGAATTTACATGAAATTTTGCACATAGCTTATTTACCTAGTCAACTACGGCTACGTACAGCTACTTTTGATTCCGATATTTTGCATTATTTAAAAAAATATATAATCCATAGCGAAGTACGGGTACTTCAGCTTGTGTGCAATAAAACAGTTGTATGTCCAGTGATGGCAAAAGCGGGGATTAACTACCAATTAGACTGCAGAGCGGCTTACACGTTTGACTCGTGAGCTCAGGACGTGTTTCAATTTCGCTGTCATCCTGTACAGTCATATCAGTTTCAGTCTCGGAACTATAAACTTACCTTACCACCGACGACGACATAACGACAGTGTACTAAGACTTAATTTTGATATTACCTTATCGATTACTATTGTCATTAGTTGCTTGGAACACACGACACGACTTGGTAAAGTTTTGTTTCTGCCTACTACTTCAATTAATAAATATATATAAATTATATTTATTCATAAGTGCTTCTTCACTAAAATAACACGACACGATATGACACCGGTGCCAAGAGCGTGATAACGACACCTATTTTTTAAATTAAAATTTCAGGAAAGTTCAGGAAAAACTAATTGAAATAATAGGCAGAGTCAAATCTGCTTATTATATCAATTACTTTTAATAAAGGAGGCCAGTTTCCGCAGGTCACACGCAGGAAAAAGTGTTGATTTCCGTTTTTTTATATCAAATTTACACCATAAATAATATAGGAAGTCTCAGAAATTATTGGTAAGAAAAAGAGTTTTTTCTCTATATTTTGTATGTGTTGTTTGATTTATGTTTTTTTTACAAAGCGTTTCATGAACCATAGTAATATTGATACTAATTTTACTAATTATAAGCTTCTATAACATAAGTATTTATTTATTTTTATATTTACATATTAAAAATAGTATTACCTAACAAATATTATAAAATTTGATGCAATAAAAATATTTGAATACGTATTAACAATCAGGTGCTTTAACGATGAACGAAAATAATGTCGAAAAACCGATCAATTTGATTTTGGATTTAATATTGACACGTATCACAATAACGCTTATATATAATATTGATGTTTTACCTAAATTAAAAAATA
This sequence comes from Cecropterus toxeus, assembly GCA_018249875.1. Classification (NCBI taxonomy): domain Eukaryota; kingdom Metazoa; phylum Arthropoda; class Insecta; order Lepidoptera; family Hesperiidae; genus Cecropterus; species Cecropterus toxeus. The sequence continues at coordinate 5,270 of DWNE01003502.1, read as the reverse complement.
TATAACTCAGAAGTACGAGTACCTACAATCTACGTTCACGAAAGTTACCACTGCTTTGACATCCAAAAAGCAAGTAAGTACATGGCGTAAATGTACGCCGATAGCTATATATCTACGTGCATTCATTACAAATATATACTCGTATGTATATTAATCTTAATGTATATTAATTTATTAATGTATATTAATCTTAATTTGTCCTAAATTATTTTAAAAAATCATATGACTGTAGTCAAAGATGAATCTAAGCTACACTATCCCAATCGAATACCTACTTATAATTTGCGAATACGTACGCATACAATACAACATTACAAACACAACGTTAATACGGGGATATGTCGAAACCGAATACACCAATATGCCATTCAGATCAATCGTCAACAGCATTGGATTCTGCCGATGTAATCAGAACAGTTAATCACTACCGGTTATTGAACATCAACTGCGTGTTTCGGTACAAACGGAACTCGTACCTAAGTAGTTATTTGTGAGTATAGCAAACATCTTCGTTGGCTTTAATCCAGGGGTCGTTTACAAGGATATAAGAGTAGCTGGAATAAACTCTTAGCAAACGCATTTTGTTAAGCTTATGATTGAGGTGACATACAACATACACCTAAAGTAAAATGTATATAAGAATATATTGAATGTAATTACATTTTATACATGACAGAAAACATGTCAACCACATAATCTGTCACTCTCTTTTTATTAGATTGATATAATGCAGTCCACCCGATGGTAAGTAGTTACTGCCGTTCATGGAGATCTATAAGCAACTTCATATAGAACAGGTGTTCTATGCGAACACCTGTTTCATAGACGTGTGTCATAGACGCGTTGCTACTTCCGAGGACTAAGATGGTCGCCTCTTACGTAAGTAAGCTGGCAACCACACCCTTCCAGCGAACCACAAGAACTCGTTCCCGCTTGAAATAGGTATGTACCCCTCTACAAAATTCTATTTTTATAAAATCATAATCGTATTACTTTCACAGGGTAGAATCAAGATTGTTAGATCTCAGACAAACACGTTGTATAAATGTGAATTAATAGACTTAACTAACTGTTAAGAAGGGAACATGAGAATTTTAAGACTTTACAATATTAGTGTTCGTTCACACTTAAATCAAGTGACGAAAATACTTAGAAATACATTACTTCCACAATGGGGGCGTGATGTGAACCAGTTGTTGTTGGAGACACGCTTAGTAAGGCCCAAACATTACCGTTTAAGTAATTGTTAAATCTAATAATTAAGAAATCTTTCGAAGAAGAAATGAACAATAAAGGCCACGAGATTTAATGTTTCGTATTCTACAAAACATTTACGTAGAAGATGGAGGATTTTGTAAAAGAAGAGGAGGATCAATAATTTAATTAACCTTGTACTGAGTAATTCTTGAATTTATATTCATTTCGTTAAGATCATACAAATACTTATAAAGTTGTTAACTAAATGCTGTTTAACGGATTTGTACACAATATAATGTTCCAGTTACTCTTCAGTTGTCTTTAAGTCCACGTTGTATGGCTCTCTTGCAATTAGTTTCTGCTCAAAGCACGTCTGCCACAGGCCGGAGTCTATGATCCGAGCTAAGCCAACGGAGGCATTACTACGGTATAAGTAAATCTGACATATTTAACTATTATCTCTGTAATATACTCAAGAGGTTTTTCGTAAAAAACAAAATCCATCAAAGGAATGAAATGAAAAAAAAAAACTAACGCAATTTTTCCTAATATTTGTTCATTCAATTACAAAATGTCGAATTAATACGTATTTAATTTTCACATCAAAAAGGTATTTTCCGCCAATGAGACCCGATTTGAATGGAGCCTCGCTCCAGGCGTAGATAAACGTATTTTACTTCATTAACGTAATGAAATTTCGTAAATTTGGCCGAAAATTAACAGTCTGATAGAGCTTTCTTTAATACATGGTTATACAAAGAAATCAGGACTGGGTACAAAAGTATGGAGCCGGTTTATTTCAAATATTATTAATGTTTAATGATTAATATTTTATGCTATTAGTATTTAGCTATATATTTTAACAGCAAAACAAAATCATTTGTAACTATCTACACGTATCAATCAAAACTTAAACAAGTTTAATTTTGTATGATTATATGGAAATGTATATACTTATTAATATCCAAAATTGTTATGTGATATGCATCATTAAATAATTGCGGTAAAATTGTAACCAATATATGTTTATATGTAATGTAATTAGTATTTCTCTGTGAAATTATACAATTAATTTAATTATCCAATATTACATGCACTTATTAGTATTACATGTACTTATAAAGCGTCTATTCCGGCCTGTTCACAGAGTGTACTCAATAGTATTCAAAAAATCTTTGCGTATTTGAACCGCAAACAATATACGACTATATATTTGACAAGCAATAACCTCAAAAGATTGTCGAAAGTGAACGTGAATCCAGAGTATATTTGAACAGGGCTACAAAAGGGCCATTGTTTTCGCTGTAGATGTATCAAGGGCGAAGCTTCTTAAGCGAGATTAGACCTGAAAAAATATTCCGTCTCCCTACTTATCCCGGGCCCGGTGGCCCGAAGACCGCCATTCACAAAGCATCTCCTGAGAAATCAGGAGAGGTTACTTTCCCCCACTCGCTACCTGAATACTTACACAGCTATTGTAGGTGAAAGGTATAATAAAAGTATAGAATCATTTGGTAAATCTTATCCGATTTTTATAGGCCATTGGATGAGGTATTGCTTTGTGACTTACTATGAAATATAGGGATTTATATTATTAGAATATTTATGTAAGAAATTCCTTAATCAATTAGAGTAATCTTGGAGAATTGGATTTAATAAGTTATGTTTAAACATTTTGAAAGCCTTATAAAGATATTCATAAATTGTATTTGGAGCAGTTATTTACACTTAATATTAATATTGAACGTAAAGCACCTAATTTAAATCCAATAAACTCGAAGAAGTCTGATTTCTTTGTAAAGTCAGCAAACAAACCTAGTTATGTCTTAATATTACTATTGTAGTGTTTTGATTTGTGGTAAGGTATCAGTGGCGTGCTTTGACGGGCCCACGTATAAAAAATGTGTGGGGGCCCTTAGGAAGAGTAAAGATTTCTCACAAAAGAAACATAAATGTTTGCATAAACTTACAAGAATTATTTATTCATCACAATTATCTATCCGTCAAAATTTGGTAAGTTTTTATTAATGTTACTTACGCACGTTAGGGGGCCTCGTGGCTCGGGTGCCCCGTATAATTGATCCGGCAGCTACGGCGATTACGCCCCTGTAAGGTATCTGTAACTATGTACGCATTTACCATGCAATTACATTGTTTTATGTAACGAAAGCTGCGTACATGCAGCCACTGATATTAAGCGATCATTACCGGCCATGGACCTCAGTAACCGCAAATAGGAGTTTGAGAGAGGTTGATTACAGATAAGTACGTTGCTGTTTCTGACAACTAAATTGGAATGCTTAATACTAGTATCACATATCCTATTACGTTAAGTAGTTCCAAGTTCCTTTTCAAGGCATGTTTGTAGATAACAATGATTACGTAATGTCGAGAAAACTCCATACGTTCATTACATTGCTATTTAGTTTGGAAAATATATTTTAATAAGCATAAGTAACAGTCAACGACAACTCTACAACACAACAGCTTTCCCTTTTTTACCTGAAAGCGGCAGAAGGAGGGTAACTTTTTTCTAGCGTATGTATGTATGTTTGTTTGTATGTATGTCTATTTCTTTGGCACGCGTGACAGCCCAAACGGCTTGACGGATTGTGAAATATGACATATCATTAGAATCGTCTCAGTATGCTTAATGACATAATGACATAGGCTATATAATTTAAAAAATGGCACCTGGAAATAGAGGAAAAGGGGAGGGGGGGGAGCGACGAGTTTTTTTTAGTATTACGACAATATGGGTATCAAGTGAAAGGTAGTAAATATGCGGTCTATCCAAAAATACACTTATATATATTGTAATACTTATACCTCACTATTTTGACAAAAACTCATATAAGCGGTAAATTAAATTTATATTTTATATTTTACTGTGAACAGAAAAATCATTTTGAGCAGTCGCAGTTTCAATTTGGAAATAGCAAACGAGCATGATGGTAAGTGCCACTACCGCCCATGGACATTTGCAATCAACCCAGATAAAATCGGGTCTTACCTGAAGTTAGTTACTGATACGTTGCTACCCCTGATGACTAAGTTGGAATGCCTCGAATAAGTATATCTCCCGTACCACACACTTCAGACCAGAACAAAGTAATGTAACACTGTTATTAGGCAGAAATAGGTGTGGCGATAGAGCTTCCGGAGTCTAATCACAGAGGGTTCTACCACCTTTGATGACCCGCGTGGCCGACTGGTCATGGTTATTTATCATACCGGTCTGACATGCAGAGGGTTCCGGGTTCGATCCCCGGCCAGACAAACTAAATGATGAGTTTAGATTCTGTTCTGCGTCTGGGTGTTTGTGTGTTTATGTATTTGTCTTTGTGTATCAATGGTTCCCACGACATAGGATAACCAGACAAACATCTGAATGATAGGTTTAGATTCTGTTCTAGGTCTGGGTGTTTGTGTATTTGTCTTTGAACGTCCATTGCACCCAAAATTCAGAAGAAAATCCTAATGTGGAGATATGACTGTAGAAAGCGCCTTTTAAACCTTCAAAAGCGTATGTGTTTTGATATCATTGTTGTATTTGATATTTAGAATGTGAGGTGGGCACACTCAGACGTGACGTTTTAACTTAGTCTTCAGGGTTAAAAATACATCTGTGGCTGTGGGAAGGACTACAATATTAAGAATTAAACACCATAACAAAAATATAACCAGACGTAGGTAATGACTTATTTTTGAACTAATTTAATCAGCTAATTACTCGCATACGAATCCCCTTGTGGTGGCTGACTTTGTGAGATTAAGGCTTTGTAGGGATTCAGAAGGCTTACCTTTTTAGTTTAGGTACTGTCCCCGGGTTGTAGTGTTTTGTATTATATCTTGACTTTTACTTCGGAATGAAACATTTGTATGTTTGAGATTTTTGTTGCTATAAAATATAATATTATATACAGTTTATTAAAATATTATTGCATAAAAATACGCTATCTACACTCACGCTTTCTACACTCATAGCCTTACACGAGGATTTTCTCCTGTGTCGTGGGTGCCATGGACACGCAAAGACGAATACACAAACACCCAGACCCAGAACAGAAATC
>DWNE01003501.1:0-16580 GCA_018249875.1 Cecropterus toxeus | reverse complement strand
CTGGCCGGGAATCGAACCCGGGACCTACTGCGCGTCAAACCGGTATGGTGACCGCTTCGCCACGCGGGTCGTCATTAATATCAACGTTTGATAAAAAATCTACGCAATTTCAGTACCAAACCACAGACAAAGATATATTTCTAAAATACAGATAACAAATAGTAATTTGCAATACAACACAAACATGGCGGTTCCTCGGACTCTAGCTATATTCTATTAGCAACGCACTGTAGACACATACGCTACAACGCCTCGCACCGCACGAACAAACTACCGTCTGAAATGGTACTCGAAATCAAAATTTAAACAAAGGCATGGTACCAAAGCAATAGCAAACAATTTGTGAAAAGTACTAAAATGATAATTTAAAATGTTGTCTATATTATAAATGAATAAAACAAAGGCTTGCAGACTATTTTCACCCTTGACCTGACGTAAAAAAATGTTAAAAATAAAGTAAAATAACCACGTATGTCATACGAGTATATGTGAGATGTGTTTTTCTTGTGTTGCAAAACAAATATAATATTAACATCATTAAATATCTACAAAACTCTACTTAAGTGTGCAGTTCTGTTTACAACAGCATCTATTGTCTTGGCGGCATCGCCTTTACACCAATTTTTGCTTTATTTAATGTATTTACATGTGTTTTGTGTTATTGTTTAATAACTTATTGATGTATTATTGTTTATTAATTCTATTCACGCTGTAATATAAATAACATCGCAGAACGGCTAACTGATTTACATTACAATTGAACGTACGATAAGACTATTTAATTGCAAATAGAAATTACTTTTAGTTTTACTATGTTATATTTCTAACATTCGTGACTGACACCGTCCGATGAAATTCATCGTTTGATACTTAAAAAAATCTAATAATGAAGCCTATAGTTAAGTCACTTTACTCACAATTTTATATTTCCTTTGATCAAGCCAAGGATTATTAAAATTGAACAATATACATTTAAAACGCAACGTAATACAACGTCTTTGATATTCCAAAAGCTCTATTTCAAAAGAACTTAAATATTATTATGCAAACAGTTTTCTTTTCGATTGCATCTATTTAGACGTAAACAAAAAATCCCCTTCTGAGTTTCTTACGCATAAATTACCTTCAGACCTTTGAAGTTATCCCCTTTTTAATAAATTGTCCGACAAAGGACGTTTACCATCTTGAAAATGACCTCTTTATTAAAGAGCAATAAATAGAAAATATATTATAAGTATTACTTGTAGAGAAATAAGTATACCCTTGTTGGTGTATTTAAACTGGAGTCTATTTTGATATATAATGCTCAGTAAATATATAATGTATATCAAAAGAATGATAGATTTTGATGAACGCGACGACCCGCGTGGCCGAGCGGTCACCATACCGGTCTGACGCGCAATGTGTTCCGAATTCGATTCCCGGCCAGACAGAAATATGAATGATGAATTTAGATTTCTGTTCTGGGTCTGGATGTTTGTGTATTCGTGTTTGTGAGTCCATGGCACCCACGACACAGGAGAAAATCCTAGTGTTGGGCTATGAGTGTAGAATGCGTGCGTGTTTTTTAATAATAAAAAAAGCATTTATCTTTTATCTGTATTTTGAGTATCCATTTGACCTAAAGAAGCCTAGATATTTACAGAATAATAAAAAACATTCGACGAAAATGATATCTTTGACTAAAAGATCTTTTAAAATTCTAATCGAGTTTTACATACTATTACGATAACAGTAATTATTTAGTTATCTACATATTATTACTTGAGGTGAAAACTTCCAATCCCTTTTTTATGAACATTACGCACGGAAGAATGTGAAATACGATATACTTAAAATTTAATGTAGAAGAGTGTTTAATAATTATCTTATGCGAATTTTGTGGGATGTATCTGTGCTTGTGAGGATGTATGTATACTTATAACTCTTTCACGCAAAAACTGCTAGTTGAATTTCGCTGAAATTCGTCACACAGATAGTTTATGACGTGAATTAACACAAGGGATATAGCCTGAGATCCCTTTACCGAGCTGGTTAATGGATGAAAAGTATTTTATACCCAATAAAATATGTCAATAAATATATTGCAAATAGGTTATCTAAAATTTCAGTCAAATTCAGTCAGTCAATTTCAGTCAAATTTTAGTGTAATGAATTATACAAATTAATTAACAAAAAAAGATAAAAAACTCATTGCTTACATTACGAGCAAAAAAAATACATCATGTCAAATCTATGTACTAAAAATGCGTTATTACTTTCACCTTATGTGGCCGCTCTCTGTTGCGAAGAGAACTCTTGGATCTTCAAAGGAACACAACCGGTGTCCTCTGAGCGCGTTAACCGATCGGGCTCCACCCAGATGAGCGTGTGCGACCACCGCCATACTTTTCAGGGTCACTTGACTGGACAGTTCAAGCTCTCACTTGCCATCCGCAACCCCGAAAGCATCCTTTTAGTCATCTCGTACGACAGGCAGCGGATACCGTAGCCCTTTTCTGGTCCTGGAACTACAGGGACAAATTAATAGGTCTAACACCTAAAGTGGACACAATGCACAATACTCTACAAACCGAAGATAGTAGGTCTATTATCCTAACTTTGAAGCATTATATTGTATCCAATTACCGATTGTGGTTACATAATCATAGTCGTGTATTGACCGGTAAGACAAACATAATTAGTTCTGTGTTCGCTCACGTGCGCTTAACTATCTAGGCAGTATCAATTTCAGTAAACTAACCACATTATCTTGCTTCAATGACAATGTAAATTGGACTTATTACTCGACTGCGTCAGATGGTAGGTAATGTGTTCGAGCGTACGTATGTATGTTTGTTTGTATGTATGTCCTTCTCATTGGCACGTGCTCCAGCCCAAACAGCTTGACGTATGGTGACATATGGCATATCATTAGAATCGTCGTTTGGAAAGTGACATAAGCTATATACTTTAAAAAAATGGCGCCTACAAATAAAGGAGAAACGGAGAGACGACTTTTTGTTATCACAACAATATGGGTATCAAATGAAAGCTAATAAACAGACAATTTTATGTATATACTAGTACAGGTAATATAAATTATTTTTGTTATAATCTTAAAGTGCCAGACGAGTATGTAGTCCTCCTGATGGTAAGTGGCCACTGCCGCCCATGGACATCAATCGGTCAGAAATCGGTTTCAATCAGAAGTCAATTACAGATGCGTTGCTACTCCCAAGGACTAATGGTCACCTCATATAAAATGTGAGCCGAGAACCGCACCCTTCCACCGAAAGTCTGAAACTATTAAAACTGTAAAAGAAATAGGTGTGTTTAGATACGGTTAGTCACGTTTAGATACGGCACCACGACTTAAATCTTCCCGTCCGTATTATTTATGCTTATGAATTGCATTTGCATTTGCATTGAATGAATTTTGCATTTCACGGGATACACCTCTTTTTTGTTCTCTAGGGAGAAACCTTCGAAAGGTACCCGATACCGTAGGAACCTACACGCATAAAAGCAAATTTTGCTATGCCAGACAAAACTTGTGACCAATGAAAAACACAAATCTATATAAACCATTAGGATATGGTGTAGTAGATAGATATCGTACATATAAAGACATTCTCATACATTAGCCCGGTCGGCGGCGCCCTTCGCAGGGTCTATAACACCTAATTGTTTCCTAAACAGACAGCGAGGGGAAGTTCATTAGAGTATGTATATTGATTGGTATACCAACGGGGTGCCGTACATATTAGTGGCATACATCATTGTTCTATATCGTTGATACGACGAACGTAGGTGGGTGGGAACATCAATAAAAATATTTTGATGGTTTAATTTAGTGCTTTTTTGTGGATTCTGTAAACATTAGTAGGTATCATGTTTCAATATTAATAGCGAAGAAAAATTGAGGCCAAAAGTTTAGAAAATATATAAAAACCTATTTCATAGTAATAATCGTCGTGACTACCTACGTATTCTTTATTCATGGCTATGTCGTGATTTTGAAGATGAAGTATCTTACTTTTAAACCATGATAAAACAAAAGATGTAATTAACTTAATTAGACATGGGCATCCGAAACTGAAAATTTAGACAACTGTAATTTTTCAAACTAGCATGTTTATTAAAAATATTTTTCACTCTGTATCATATGTGAAACATATCGGAAAAGCTATATAGCTACCATTTTTTGTAAAGCATTCAATGCTGTGAAAATATTGCAAATCAGTACTATGCAATGGGACGTTATTATATTTTTTGTGCTATAAATATAAATATAATTTCTTCTTTTATCGTACTATTGACGACCCGCATGGCGGAGCTGTCACCATATCGGTCTGACACGCAGTGGGTTCCGTGTTCGATCCCCAGCCAGACAGCAATCTGAATGGTGAATTTCGATTTCTGTTCTGGGTCTGGGTATTTGTGTATTCGTCTTTGTGTGCATCCATAGCATTATTTATAAAGCGTTATAATATTTTATTCTGAATTACAAGTGAGATAGTGGCTTATGAGTCCAGAATATAAGTACATAAAGAGACTAGTACGACGGAGAATACTTTTTTACGACGAAGCAGTTCCCAATGGATGCACGATAAACTAAGTTACGACTCAAAGTGCACACGACCGACGTTACGTAACCTAATGTATTTGTTCTAAACAAGCAACCCGTTCTGACTCTGCTTGTTTTTTGGTTTATTAAATATTTTTGGTGACGACACATTCAGAAGGTACCGATATTTTGAGATACTGAGTTGTGACATTTTATACCAAAAAAAAAACATAAAACATAAACATATACGCTTTCTACACTCATAGCCCATTAGCTTGTGAATTCATCTTTGTGTGCCATGGACACACATGAATACACAAGCACCCAGACCTAGGACAGTAATTTAAATTCATCATTTACATTTCTGTCTGGCCGAGGATCAAAGGATCGGGATCCAGTGCGTATCAGACCGGTATGGTAACCGCTCCGCCACGCTGGTCGTCGTCAGCGACCTCCTTCAGGGCTGATTAAAGGTCTTGTTAGAACTGCTGTCGGAGTAGCTGCCAGTTGGCCTGCTGTATGTAAGTACGAGCGCGCTTAGAGCGGGCCACAAACACATCTTAGATGGTCGCACCCCTTCACGCTTGACCTCCCGAAGGGCGCCCGGTCCCTCGTAAGCTCGACTGATGCTTCCCGACCACCAAGGACCTAAATCTGCAGTTGCAGTGTAGCGCGGTCACTGAAAACCAAAGTCTGCACAGCGGTCAAACGGAGCTATCGAACAACAAATCAACACCGGTGGACCAGTGCGGGTGTCTCCAGTGTATCCACTGAGGGAATTGCCCGGACAAAGAGGGGTTCAATGCTGCATATTTATCAAACAAACCAAGTTGTTTGCAGAGATATGGGGGATAACAAAATTTACCTATAGTTAAACTATCATTAACAACAACTTCGTCATTGAACAAGCTTTACATCTCAGTGTTGTTATAATAATCAAACTTATAGTGCAAAGTTCTGTATGATAAATTTCGGTAAAGAATGAACTTTATGGACGCAATTATTTAAATAAAGTAACGTATGGACGTTTTCTAAAATAAAAAAGCAGAAGCGTACTTCAACATCCCGCACCAATTCAGATTGATTTGATTGGTCAAATATTTTTAACTGTCCGAAAAACGGTCTATTCTAACTTACTATTAAATAGAATGCAATCACGTTTGCTATTTCAGTTTTATGAAAAAATATTATACGCTGTTTCCAAAAAGTGACCTTCCTGTGCAATTACAAGTTTTTTTTAGCTTAGAGTCAAAATAATAAAAAATACACACTCTTATTTATCTTACAGCCAAAATAAAATTTATAAATCCATTCATGTTATTTGATTATTCCATGTGCCAAATTAGAAAAACATAAATCTTTCTCTCTAAAAGATCCTAAATATAAAATATGGGCTGCATAGTCTTTAAAATTATTCAATTTTATTATTTACTGACTCGAGGTATACCAATCGCTTTATTGTAATTATAACAAGATACAATAAACAACTTAGTAAAAGTAATAATTGCTTCTCGTCATACCGTGACGGATCGCTTGTCAAAGAAGTTTGCGGGTGACGGAAGATCGGGACGAACGAGATATGAGCACCTAATTACAGAATTCTTCGCTCGGGTGCGATTATATAGAAGTTGCTAAGATATAAATTTAGGTAGGGAATAGTCGCAAAAAGCTTTCTGTCGTACTTCAGATTTTTTGTAATATGGAAGTAGTAAACGAGCGTGCAGTCCACCTGACGGTAAGTTGCCACTACTGCCCAAGAACATCCATAATCAGCCGCTGATAAGATCAATATTTCTAGAGATTGGCCTCAGACACATTGCTAATCCTAAGGACTAAGTTGGAACGACTCGGATAAGTATATCTCCCTTGCCACACTCTTGACGTCAAAACACAACAATGCAGTTATTAGGTGAAAAAGGTATGACGGTTATGCTTCTGGTGTCGAACCACAAAGGGTTCTACTGCATTGAAACTTCTTGAAGTTTAGTTGGAAAGGTGGGATAATGACAGACAAAAACAACGATGATGAAGACTCGACTTTCCTACAAACTCCTTAGGGTTAGCAATATGTCCACAATTGATTTTAGTTCCTTCTAGATGTTTCTTGTTTATAGTCTTTTGAAATCCGTACGAAGTGTTGTAGATTGAAAATAATTTAATCGTTGCTAGGTTCAAAATCACTTAAGGATGAACTCATCAAGACACGGAAACTTATGAATTCACCATTAAAGGTCATTGACGATCACGTTTACTGATGATACTTAAGAACGCTTGCGAATCACCTGCCACAAAGCAAAGACCGCTTGGCATAAGTGTATGACGTCGTATTTGAGAGGAAAGCGTTTTCTTTCTCAGGTTAATTTCAAGCAAGACTACTTCTTGTTACTTGGGAATTCCTTTGAAGCAAGGTGTCAACGCACGTTTCTCATTTCCTTTTTAATTGGACCTCGTAAAGAAAATTCTTTGAAGACATAATGGTCACATTCTCATAAATATCAAAGGATACCCGTTAAACGTATGTATGCGTGATACGGTATTATATTATAGTCATTATAAATATTATATACATTTTGGAGACGCGTAAAATTGTAGAAATATGATATTGGATTTACAGTATAAGTATGCCTGAAAGTTTTGACATAACTGATATTGAATATTATTTGTAGTTGAATATTATTAGTATCTCGGTTTACTTGGTCAACTTATAAGCTACTTTTGATTTCGATAAATTTTACTATTTAAAGATGGCGAGTTTGTGTCGTCGCTGCATCCTTTAGTTGCAGTCTATCATATTTCCATTTCAAACAAAGAGAGAAAAGTTTAATATTTCATATCCGAAAGATCCTTACATCTTTTGTGTAACTCCAACAGTTAACACGTTTAACTAGCTTATTATAAACCAATCTTTTACTTCTTATTTACCGTGATGAATATAAAAATTAACATTATTTTCAAATTTACAGTTAATGGTAACCCACAACTTAGACTTCCAGTTGTTTACAGCTGCACTAACCAGTCTCGTTGGATCATGCCGCATTGAACTGCACTCTCGTCAATGTCAGTGTGCCTTGATATTTTTATAACATGTAATTAGCGAATGAGCATGCCCTCCACCTGATGGTAAGTGGCTACTGCCTATGGACATATAAGGTAAGATTACTTATCCGATGATCCGATGATCCGATTACGGATACTTATCCGAGGCTTTCAAATTAGTCCTGGTCTGAAGAGTATGGTAAGGGAGACATACTTATGTACAACAGCGCATAACACTGCATTTATTAGGCAGACCCCGTGTCCAGCCCCTCGGGGACTCTCCGATGAAGGCTTAGAGGCCATTTAGGCCAAAGCCAACTTCCCCTCGGTGGTGTTTAGTGGGTATGCTCTTTAAGAGTGAGTCCGACATAACCAATGCGGACGGCCGCATTGGTATGCGTAATAGCATTCACCACCGCCCTTCCGTAAGAGGGTTGCCCTTTCCTTTTCGTTGGCAAAAGGCGTTTGGGCGCAAAAAAAAAATAATTAGGCAGAGTTAGGTATGGCGGTAATGATTCCGCAGTCGAACAGCATAATACCATATACCTGACAATTCTACATTATCTTCACTCTTTTAACTAATGTTCTCACGGATATATACGAAGAGTAATAGATTGTTGACTAACCATACGAATATATACTTATAATAGCAGTGTAGTGCTGCCGTGATCAAGTTTGAAAGGAATCTTTATGTAGGCTCCTTTTTCAGTTTTATAGAATATCGGTTAGCGCATCTATAATTGACGCCAGAACTTCTGTCCTATTGAACGTAAAATGTATATATCTATGGACGACACTAACTACTAAACATTACTCAACATTTTTTTACTATTTGTGGGACGTTAAACGAAATATATTCTCACTTTCAAATGGACCAAATGTATCTGCCGTACCGCGAGTACCAAGTCACGTAATAAGTTTACTCAGAACACCGTTCCTCCATTCCAGCTCGTCGGTAACCGAGTTTTTCGGTGTTACGTTGCTTGGGTCTGTTTGCAGTAAGTAATATGGACCCTTGTTCTGATAGGCTTTACTAGACGTAGTGCTACTGAAAGAGGATTTACTACTATTAAATTACAATTCATTATTTCGGTTTCATAAGAAATACATTCTGTGATGAATTTAAGTTTCAGATTTTAATTTTCATTTGGAATTAAAATGAGATTTTGAAATGGAAAAAAAATATTTGTATATTTTTTTAGTTTTAGAATTTTTGAAGCATTATCGTTGAGATTTAGTAGCAAAAATATTTACGGGCAAATCCAAAACATTGTCATAAAATAATTAATTACCTACTCTTAAACATATCTTATTAGTCCCTCATAGAAAGGTTTTCACACCTGCGGTATGATGTACTTGTACTTTATTTATGAAATGGATATAACAACATTGATTTACCAGCTGGTAGAACCAATATAGCTTGACCAGGGAGGTACCATCGCCTAAAATATATCCCGCATGAAGTAATTCTTGTGTTGCGATGGAAGGGTGTAGTTGCCGGCTCACCTACATAATTCTATATGAGGCGACCATCATAGTCTTTGGGAATGGCTACGTACCTGTGACCGGCTTTATATATAACCACTGTTTAGTATTATGTTAGTTGCTTACAGATGTCTAAGGGCAGCGGTGGTCACGTACCACCATGTAGCTTGCGTACATGTTTGCTATTTCATCCTAAATAAAACCAAATGCATACCGCCACCTGATGGTAAGTGGTTATTTTTGCTCATTAACATCCATTATGAACCCTATATAAGATTAGTATCTTACCCGAGATTTACTTCTATATATTAAAAAATAATCATAATTCATCAATTACTATCATAAGATTGTTTCTCACTATCTCTGTAATTGTTACACAGTCAAATTTAAAAATTATGACAGTCAGTTTCGATTAATACATCCATTTTGGAAGGCGCACCGGTAAAAATGGATCTCGTAAAAATGAATTTACGAACTAAAGTTCCCAGACCGAAACACAAGTTGATTTACGCTTCAGCGGAATGGGAACCTCCATTCAGTCGGGAAATGTACTGAGTATATTATAATATGATTTGTACCACCACTGATGTAAGTTACAAGGTGGTAGAGCCTATACTGGTCCTACTAACCTACTACCTTGAAATTTGATCGGGAAAATACCACCGCCAAACCTGACTAGTTTTATTAGTTGCCCGCTTGATGAAAGTAAGTCTCCCTTACAACACCCTTCAGAGTAGAACAAAACAGCGCTTAAAACTGGTGTTAATAGGTATAAATAGGTATGACGGTAGTACTTCTGGAGTCGAACCTCAAAGGGTTCTACCACCTTCAAAGCATCAGCGTGAAGCTGTTGTGTTTCGTTGAAAGGATATGAATGCCGGCCTCCTTAAGATCGCGTCCATCATCTTAGTCCTCAGGAGCGGAGAGGCACCTGTGTTTGATGCCAATATGATGACCATCCGCATGGCAGAGCGTTTACCATACCGGTCTGACACGCAGTGGGTTCCGAGTTCGGACCCAGCCGGCTATCAGAATGACGAATGATTTTGGTTCTGGGTCTGGTCGTTTGTGTATTCATATTTGTGTGTACTCATAACACGATACATGTGAAAATAATAGTGTATTATTACTTCACGTAGACGTCAATGTAAAAAGACCAAAATATAATCCTGAAACCAATGACCGTTGTAATCATCTAAGTTGTAGATAATAGGTAGTTTTATTTAGACGAAAGAAATCACTCTATTTATATTCCGTTCGCTATTTCATTGATTACTTTTATATTTTTCTTCCTAAGTATAATTGCAGTAAGCCAAATTATAGAATCAAATTCATTCATCAATGTGACCAGCCACACTAGTCCAAATGGCAACCAAATTACCGTGGTTCCGAAATAACAATCAAATATTTGCATAGCCTGGGGTGGTTTCAACCCCATCACGTCGACATTTACCTATAGTTATGGTATTTAGGTATAGATAAGTGTTCAGGTGTTCGTTGCCTACTATTCACAGTTCGTATGCTTTCATGGAAAGTTATATATATGCCGGCTCACTTTTATATGAGCGACCATATTTAGTCCAAATTTACTTCTTAATAACGCATTATTTCAGATGGAGACTCTGTTCCATGTAAACATTAACATATGTGTAAAACTGAAAGTGATCACTTATCGGCAGGTGGACTGCATATTTGTTTCCACTTCAGTCTTATAAAAAAGTTAAATTTGTAGTTCGATGATATTCGACGACGTTCGTAGGTGAGCTGTCTCGAACTCTTCACTTCATTCTGGGTTTGCAAGCCGTGACGGCTTATGATCAGGTGACCTGTTATTGTTTACGACGCGCGTGGCGGAGTGGTCACTATTCCGGTCTGACACGCTGTGGGTTCCGGGTTTCATCCCCGACCAGACAGACATTTGAATGATGAATTTAGATTTCTGTTCTGAGTCTGGGTGTTTGTGTATTCCTCTTTGTGTGTATCCATGGCACCCACGACACAGGAGAAAATCCTAGTGTGGGATAATGAGTGTAGGCTATGACCTCAGGTATCTGGGGTTGATTACAGATGTCTATGGGCGACAATGACCATCTGGTGAACTGCATGCTCGTTTGCTATATCAATATTTTTAAAAAATGCGTTATATTACAATTGTATTAGCTACCCTGTACACAATTTTTCCGCAATCGAAGGATAGTACAAATCAATAAATACCACAAGGTTTTCCAACTTTAGGGATCACGTTATTTATCGCCCGTTTGATGTCCAATATAAAAATAGGCGAAGCCACGTTTTACATCACATCACGTATTACCAATATACGTAACAAATACTTTTTCCCCGAATGTATTTCAATGTTAAACATACGAGTATTCGCGGTATATTCGAAGAATTACGTAACTTGCGTCTCTACTCTTTATCTATATTATTTACAAGCCTACGTTATTTATTATAATGAATAGCTGTAGCTGAAACCTCCAAAGGAAATATACGCTAACAAATATACCAATTGACAATAGGATGACTTGTTTTTTTCATCACTCTCTTTTTAGGTACAACCCGAGTAACTCCTGTTTACAATGTCGCTAGCATCTCTGGGCTAAGGTACAAAAGTTAGCGTTTTGAATTTTTTTTTTGAAAATTAATTAGAGGCAACAGCCTCCGGGCGAAAAATTGAATTGAACTGGGTTAAGGTAGAAATAAGTCAAGCGAATGAAAGTCAGTTTTTCTTTTCGCGGATTTAGATATTGGATATTAATATTATACGATATCAGAGATTAAGAGAAATTTTACCTACGGCTTGATAATTATATTATAAGGGTTTCAGTAAAGACTAGCCGAAGCGATTAAGACTGCAAAAAACAGTCAGTCTTTTTAATCATTTATATCAGCATACATTCCATCTGCGGACCAAGAAAATCGCTTCATATATGCCTAAGTTAACCCACTAAACTTTTTCAGCGAAACTTAAGAAGCGCTTTACCCTAAGAATTGGTGTGGTCATTCGCTGCAGTGTAGAATTTAGTCACGGAGTTTAACGTTGTAGTAATGAATATATGACGTAAGTAAAGTACAATATAGCAAAAAACAGCATACTTATTCGATAACAGCAACGTTTGTTACTTCAAATCTATATGTGTTGTCGCCAAAAGTCATGTATAATTCACCATCCAGTCATTTCAATTTTTTTTTATAAATATGAAGTAGCAAACGAGCAAGCAGCCTACCTGATGGTAAGTGGTTACTGCCGCTCATGGACATTTGTAAGCAACTTCATATAAAACAGGGATTCTATATGAAGTTTATCACAGATGCATTGCTACTCCTGAGGACTGATATGGTCGCCTCATATAAAAGTGAGCCGGCAACCACACCCTTCCACCGAAACGCAAGAACTGCTTCACGCTAGAAATAGGTGTGGCGGCGATACTTCCCCAGTCAATCTACGTCAACTAGTATAAAATAAAAAAATGTAAGGACCGAAGATGCCTCACGATATAACTCAATACAATCCTATATATCATAGACAGTCAGACAGATCGAGGTTCAAATCTGGGATATGCACTTTTAAGATTTCAAGCTTATACAGAACTTAGTAATTAGTGTCTCTACTTCGAGCCTCATAAAAATTAACTTAAACTTAATTATAATAACGCTATCTACACTCATTTCTCTACACTACGATTTTTATTTTGTGCCATGAACACACAAAGAGGAATACACAAACACCCAGACGCAGAACAGAAATCTACGTATATTAATATCTGTCTGACCGGAGTTTGAACCCGGAACCAACTTCGTGACAGAACGATGTGGCGAACACTTAGCTACGCGAGTCTTCTGATTCGAGTCTGATTTGATATTTACATAATAAATGTGTCAACATAATTTGCTAATGTAATTATGTATGAGGTAATTATTGTTAATTTAATATGTTTCTAAGCGACATTTAAATAGTTTCGTTTAAAAATAAAATTATGTTTTCAAAGTTGTTATTCTAAATGTTTATGAGCAAAATTTTAATAATGATTCGTTTAAAAATACAATTATGTTTGTGCACGACAAGTTATGCACTAGTTTGCAACTGTTTTATAAAATGTTTTTTTAATGTTTCTCTTTAGCTTGGTCTATTTCATTGCTTTCATTTGATGCCCATATTGTCGTAATAGTAAAAAAATCATCCCACCCCTCTTTTTCCTCTATTTCTAGGCGCCATTTTTTAAAATATATAGCCTATGGGACTTTCCAAACCGAGTCGATTCGAATGATATGTCATACATCAAAATCCGTCAAGCCGTTTAGGCTGTAGCGCGTGCCAAAGAAATGGACATACATACAAACAAACATACATACATAGGCTGGAAAAATATACCCTTCTTCTGACGCAGTCGGTTAAAAATGTTGTATTTTATTACCAAAAAGAAAAAACAGTCTCTCGAACTTCATTTGCTATTTTTCTAGCACCCAAGGCCTATTGACTCCTCTAACGCATAAGCTTTTAAGGACATGATCTCTTAGCACCTTTAGCTACCAAATGTCACCTATCCACCCTCTGACAGCCCCCGACATTGCTTAATTTTGTAAAATAGTTTCATTTACGTACATTGTAACTATTCTTCCATTCATCGTTACATTAACTCCAAGTTATAAAGTTGTCTGAAGTTAATCGCTGTTCAGCAGTAGGAGCGCCTTTTGTATTGTTTTAAACCTTGTACAGTTTATCGTTATTTCTATATTTTGCGTAAAATAAAGTCTATTATTATAATATATAAGCCTCGAATATTAGTTTACTGAAGAATATTAGAGTATACCACTAAATATAAGCTTCATGCGTAAATCTTTCTGCGCTGCAAGCTTAAGGTCGCTTTCCGCTGCAAATTGTAGCAATATTTTCAGAATTCACTTAAGTCTGAGACTTGCAGCGCCAACCCAACGTTTCGTGGCCGAAAAATAAACTGACGGCCACGAAACATTCGATTCAAGCTAAAATCAACTTTGCACAGCAAGTTTAGTCCATTGTGCCAAGGTGTTTCGTGGCCCAACGTAAAGAGTACCTACATGTATTGCGGGAAGTAAACCAATCGAAGTGCATACTTGTCAAGCACATGTGCTTGTCGACCTTGTGCACTGCATTCTTGCTTGTACAAGTTATGAGAGACTTACTATTAATAATTTTGTTTATATTAATCATGGAGGTTGTTATTTATCAACAAAGCCTTTGAATTTATACGTTATGTGATGTGGTATAGCTCCTATTTTATGTGGTCTTGGTCCAAGCCTTAAGATATAGCTGAAAAGATAATTAAAAAGTTAATGAATATATACTATATCTATACTAATTTTATAATTGGAAGAGTTTGTTCATTTGGTTGAACGTGCTCATCTCAGGAACTACTGGATTTTTTTTGTGTTGTCATTTATTGAAGAAGGCTATAGGATTTATAACATAATGCTATATTTGTTTGTCCATTTTATTCTCATGTACTAGCGGGTGAAACTGCAGGACACAGTTAGTTTTTAGATGAAATGTAAAAAAACAAACGAATATTCCATCTGACGATAAGCGATCACTGCTATCCATAAACATCAGTAAGCAATTTCACATGGAACGAGAGACGTAACTGAGGACTAAGACGGTCGCCTCGTATCCAGTCGATACTACATCCTTGAAGCAGAACACACAAACTGCTTTTTGTACATACACAACACAATAAAAGAAAGTAATGTCTCATCAAATGTAGGTATGTTATGTCGTTGAAAATAGCATAATCATCTAGTTTAAAACAATAAACGTAAAATGTTAATACGCTTATAACTTGTTACTTAGACCATACCCATTTAATACAAACATTGTATGTCCGGATGTTACACGTGGGATCAATTGAATTGTGGCACAATTGATGCGTATACCCCTGAAAGGGGTCTTGATACAGCCCTTAATTAGTTTACAATGGTATCCAGGCGGCCTTTGAGTACCTATATTTACGTTTTAAAGTTCGTATTGTTCACGTTGTGTTTTTGGACGTTAACGTCTTATAAATTGATGAACACTGAATACATGCACGAAAAAGTGTCACATTCCGCGTGAGCCTGAGCATGCAAGGAAGCGGATTTTTTTTTCTAAAAATTATAATTTTCAATTTTCTCCTTGATTGTATTATACAAAATAATGATATTTCAGTGATAATATCAATGTTTCTTTATTACGTTATCGCGTAAAACTATCGCCCACAAACCAACTTTACAGAAAACTGTTTTTTTGCGCAATATTTTTTTAAGAACTTATTTATGAATTTCTTACAATTGTTTTATCACAAAAAAAAAACCTTTTTTAACAAATATCTAGTTTGTCTTGTCTACAAATTATTGTTATTAAATATAATTAATAACATTAGGTAGAATCAGAGTGGTTCGACCGGGGAGGTACCACCGCCACACCATCGTATGAAGATGCTTACAGATGTCCATGGGCGGCAGTGACCACCTTCAGGTGGACTCGTTTACTACTTCAGTCTGATAAAAAAATTATATTTAGTTAGTTGCTAAATCTCCAACATAACATGGTTCCCTAGTATAATGATGAGATTGAAGAAATGCTGATAGGGCATTTCTTCAATCTCATCTTTCATCTCACGTGATTACATTTACCCACTTTTCATTTATCGCAAGCAAATCTCTGTTCATTTGCAGTGAAAATCTATCACGTACAACTAACAGTACATAATCGGTCGTTCTGACCACAAATTGGATTCGTGGTCTCCCACCGACCACGTTTGAATGGAGGCTCATTTCGTTAGGCACTGTATACCCGTCAACGTAGTTTTGGATCTGCTTAAAATATTTTGATATGACAACCACATAAAATTTTCGAATTTGTTTTGCTGTGTGTACATTACAGCCGATGTAAAAACAGTTAGGACAGTTAATTTTACTTACTTTCGTATCGTTATGTCTCACGGTATGCTTTGGGGGTGCTGTTCAAAATACAATAATATGTTTGTATAAAGGGCTCTACAAGCCATATATAATTTAAGTCCAAAGTCCTCACTTAAAAAAATATTCAAAGAAATTAATATTTTAACTGTAATCCAATAAATGTAAGAGATTTTTATGTACAAAATGTTAAAGACATTTCATTCCATTGAGCGACTGAAATGACATCCTATCAATTTACCAATATCTTTTGTTGTTTGTGAAGCTAGTCTGAAACATACATCCGTAGCTCAAATTTTGGAAAAGAGACAATGGTTGCTGGGTTCACATTAACCTCGGACGTAACCTTTTGTTTCTATTAAATTACCTGTCATCCTTATACTGATGTACTAAGTTAGACATCGTCTGACGTGGTCGGATGTTGTTTAATGACCGCTAGTGGATAAACATACGGTGTTGCGTGCTTTTTTATTATTCGCTTTTTATTAGCTGCACCTGTATGTTTGTAACCGACTTCTTTGGGCGCGATTTTGACCCACTTTAAACGGTCAGATTTCGTTCAAACTTTGTAGATTTA
>DWNE01003500.1:0-16584 GCA_018249875.1 Cecropterus toxeus | reverse complement strand
AGTCGATCTCGGCTCTAATCCCGGGATTGTTTATCTTAAAGTTAATCAAAACTCATTACAATATAAGAATCTACTTTTTTATGAGCTTATTATTGATAAAATAAAGAACACTTCCGTTAAAACCTTTAAAAAAGTTAAATCTCAGATCAGAATAACAAAGATGTGCGAGCAGTGATAGCCTAATGGTTGAAACTCGGCCCCCTCAATCGAGGATCCGGGGTTCGAATCCCAGGCACTCACCACTGATTTTTCTAAAATTATGTGCGTATTAGAATCTAATCACTGCTTTACGGTGAAGGAAAACATCGTGAGAAAACATTTTAATATGTTACGGGTACTCACGATATCCGCATATCGTGAGTACCCGTAATGTATAAATTCCGCGACAATATTAGTCTAAAATCATATATCGTGAGGAAACCTGCACATCTGAGAGTTCTCAAAAAAAAAAGAGTTCTCAAAGGTGTGTGAAGTCTACCAATTCGCACGTGGCCAGCGCGGTGGACTATGGCCTAAAACCCTCTCACTCGGAGAGAAGACCCGGGCCCAGCAGTGGGACAATAATGGGTTGACGAGAATAACAAAGATAATGTTATTCCTCTACAGAGAGCACTAATAGTCGTTACATTAAAATCACTTGTTATGTTTACATTTTGAATCTCAACAAAAAAGTTTAAAGTCTAATATCGATACATTTTTTGTTCCGTTCGATCCTACAAATCTCGGGTTTATGTCGAATTAAGTCTCAAAATTTTCGGAACTGAAAGATGACCGACATTTCACTAATATTATGTTGTGTTATTCGTGTACAAGTAATTTGAAAACGGGTAAATATGTCATGTTCGTGTGATATCCTCTTACAATTACGTCGATCCCCGTCTAACCGCTCCTGTAGGAAACTAAGGGATTGATTCCAGGAAAGGTACATCGGCGTCTTATTGCGCAGTAATTCATCTCCGATGGCCGACAACATTCCGTTCCGATCTGTTCCGTTTTCATACCACAACAATATATATAGGTGATTTTTCATGTGTGCGCGGATGGCGATACAAAACTATATAAGGATTAGCGAACAAAGCTGAAAGGACTTAGGACGCTAATTTTGATACAAAGTAAAACTGCATAATTTTCCCTAATCGTAATCGAAAGGTAAATGCTGTATGCAAAATTGTAAATGCTTTATTTTTCTTTGCATAGGCTTACGAGGGCACTTACAAATTGTAAGTTACAATATTTTTTTCTTACACTACCACCGAATTGGAACACGACCTCAACTGAGAAGATCCGGCAAGAAACTCAGCGGCTTTGTAATTATTATTTTTTTGTATTAATAACTAACTTTTTTTTTAACAATTTGTTTTATATATAGCAATAAAAGCTAGCTCCAGTAGCTAGTATCTTGCCTTACCTTTGACAAAACATGAGGCTTGTTTTGTGTTATTTGTATAGACAGATGAACGAACTGAATGGAAATGGTGCGCAACTAGGTTTAGTATAATAAGCTTTGTGGATGACAGTTTTACGATATAAGCGAAGATACTTTCTTAAGTATTACGTCGGCTCATCTTTTATTTATTAAAAGGTGAAGTAATATCTTAATAAATAAATAAACATGACAGATATAGGTATATTCGTAAATTTATAAGACCATAATAATTATAATATGTCTGCTTTGAAATGTTCTATATTTAGCAACAATTGTCATGATAAGTACTTGATAAGTAAAATTGTGAACTCATTTTATAGTGATATAAAGCGCCATAACTATTATTTCTACGTTAAGTAAGATAAAATGCCTTATAGGGACAAAATTATTAACGTTTAAACGATATACAGTAAAATTCATATAAATAATCTGTACTAATATTATAAAGCAGTACCTAGAGTTTGTTTGGTTGAACGCGCTTATCTCAAGAACTACTGGTTCGAATTGAAATAAAAAAAATGTGTTGAGTAGTACATTTATTGAGGTAAGCTATAGGCTATATAACATTTATTTTTGTTGAAACCGCGTGGCGCAGCTAGTTATAGAATACAATAAACATTTATTTCCGTTATCTGATAGCAAGTACTGGTGGGACGCTAGCTTTGCCCTGCAGTTTTCCTCGCGTTTAAAAAAGTATCATAGCTTTTGATAGAAATAAAGTATTTCATTGAAAGAAAAACTTAATGTTACTTTTATGCTATAGTAATCCTATAAATTAAATTCAGTAGTTTTAGTTTGATGCGTTTTCAAACAAATAGACTAACAAATTTCTTTACGTATTACTTATTCTGTCTAAACATTTCTTTTTTTAAATATTTGCGACGCACCCAATTGTGCATCTTACTTTTTTAATAAATATAAATAGATTTGAAAACATCCGACTTAGATATGTCACAAACCCATACATTCATCCACCAATGTACACTGGAGCAGCGTGGTGGGTTATACTCTAGACGTATCCATGTTATGGTACCAGGGAGATATAACTTGTACTTGCAACCATTTCGTATTAAAACACCGTCTCGCGCGTAACAAAAACCTTTTACATTAATAAAAATAGCGATTCTATCACCATTGTGAGACACAATGGGATGTTCTCATTTTTCACTGAAGGGATTAAGACAAGACTGCACTCGGTTGGCGGGGCTCCTGGAATATTGTTATACAGCCAGCGAGAATCTTTGCAGCGTCTTAAACAAAAGATTAAGTAATAAGCCAGTAATTAGGCTTGTGAGCACTTTACACAATCGTCTGGAGACAGTGGCTGACATTAAAATCTTGCTGAGTCAAGTCTCTCTCCTTACAATCGCTTTAAATTTTTATACTGAGCTTATGAAATATTCATTTACGGGTTTTAAGCGTGTTAATTTTTTTACGCTATTACATTTTGTTTTTGAGCTTAAAAATAAAGTAATAAGTGGCCATGAAATCGTTTAATATTTAATGTCTCTTAACTTAAGTCTTTAATTTTATTTCTTTTATTCATCGCTAACCAATTATTTATTGTTCTGATGGGCACAGGTCTTAGAATGAGCGCTCAGGCCATAGTCCACCGCGCTGACCAAGTGCGAATTGGTAGACTTCACAGTCCTTTAAGAAATCTTTTTTTTGGAGAACTTAAGATGTTTTTTCTTAACCTTCAATTTATTTAATTACTGATAAGTTATTACTGCTTCACTTAAAATTTATATTTTCAGTCCGAATTACCGTTTAGTCTTTTAGTCCCATCCACTTTATCAAAAGTTATTACAATTTCTTTTAACGTAGCTGAAACCGTAGAGCACAGCTAGTTTTAAAGTAAACTTAAATTTGATTCAAAGTTTGTTCTGCAATGATGCGACCTACAAATAACAAAGGAGCATTAATATAACCACAGACATTAAATCCGAATCGTTGCAGTCTTCGGCAATTAGCAGCGGTATGACATTTACAAAGGTCTAAATATACTTGGATCGTGACAAAAAACGCTACCGTCTTTCAAACAATACCACGGAGGCCCTACATTATATTGTAAATAGATTGTATCGTGTTGATGAATAAAATAAGTATTGTTAATTTTGTATATAATATGTACACAAGGTGTACAATAAAATACAAATACTATATTTTAATTTGAACTATTATACATTTAACGACGACCCGCGTGGCCGAGCGGTCACCATACCGGGCTGACGCGCAGTGGGTCCCGTGTTCGAATCTCAGCCGGACAGAAATATGAATGATGAGTTTAGATTTCTGTTTTGAGTCTGGGTGTTTGTGTTTCGTGTTTGTGTGTCCATGGAACCCACGACACAGGAGAAAATCCTAGTGTGAAAATCCTATGACCACCCCCTTATGTATATCTAGCGTGAAGCGGTTCTTGCGTTTCGGTGGAAGAGTGTGGTTGCCGGCTCACTTTTATATGAGGCCATCTTACTGTTAGCGCTAGGGAGTAGCAACGCATCTGTTATCGACAATGGATAAGAAGCCCTGTTCTGTAACATCTCTAAGCAACTTCATAAAGTTACCATCAGGTGCATGTGCGTTTGCTAATTCAGTCAAATAAAAAAAACTTATTTAAACTGCTTAACTATTTTAGATGCTTAATACAACGAAACTCAAGTTGAGTTTATTACTCTAGAGATTTATTAACTTTTATTATCTTACGCGAGTAAGTACGGGTCAAATCTTCCAACGAAATATTTTTTTCCATTAAACAAATTAATTGATCATCTCAATTCGGTTCACTTGTGTATCTTTAATGACATTGCGATAATATGATATTATAACCTCAGGATGGACCCGGATGCAATTCGTTATCCTTAGTAATTTGCACATTTTGCACATCATTAAGACTGAAAATAATATTTGCATTTATTTAGCAGCAATACATCGTGTTTAGTAATTAGTGTTTTTTGCAGTTACTGTAATTAGTCTTATTTTGTTTTGTTTTCTTTTTTTATATTATGATTAACTTAAAAATAATTATTTTCGCATTTATTAAACTTGAGCTCTTTTACAATCGTCTAAGTAAAATCGTTAGCGTGATTCAGAAAAGGATGCAGCGCCATCTATATGTAACGCCGACAATTGCTTTCGTAATACATGTTCGTTTTATCGAGTTTCAAATCACGATTCTAAAGACACACTTCAAAAATGTAAACCTTAACCATTTCTCGAGTTCACGATCATTTCTCGAATTCTCAATAACGCGAGCGACATTCACAAGCTGTGTAATTGGTTGTCAACCGTCGGCTGTTGTTTATATACTGGAAGGCATTATTCAAAGTGCCCAAGCCCAAAACCGCAGAACCATTATCGTAAGTAATGTACGAAGTAAAGCATCAACGTTATTGACGGCAAGATCTTGACGTTAAAACGAGTGCGTGGCGTTAAGTGGTGTGTCGTACCAATGTTTGCGCACCTCTGTATCTGATTTCGCAAATAAACACTTGTAAACGAGCGCCCAAGATGCGTATCGAGTGCTTTCGATCAGAAGACTGTTACATTGTTAATTGTGTAATGTTCTAAGTTTATTTTATCACATTGAAGTAGCAAACAAGAATTCTGTCTATCCGATGATAATTAGAAACTTCATATAGATCAGGCTCCGAAGTCGATCGAAGATGCGTTGCTACTCCCTTGGGTTGAGATGATCGCCTCATATACAAGTGAGACGGAAACCACAACATCACCGAAACGAAAGAACTGCTTCACGCTAGCAGTTGTTGTGAGTATTGTGACGGTAGTACCACCCCAGTCGAACTGCACTGGTACTACCACTTGCTAGAGGGCAATAAAGATTGATATATGGCTTTACCCATCGATGAGTGAGACAACAACAACAGTGACTCACTGTTATTAGTTATTAGATAGAAATAGTATGAAAGTAATTAAATAAGAACTTCTTTAGACATACTTTGTGTTTTTATATGTTTTAATTTTCTGTTGAATATTGAAAGATGTAAATCTTTTAATTAAAAGAAAAGCGCTGGCATGGATTCGATAAGCCAACAAATATAGTCATCTCCTTCTCCTACAAAAGGTTCTAGGTGGTCCTCTAGGTCCGTGAACTAATTAATCATGAATTATACATATTTGTTTTTACTTTTGTTTCAATTTCGATGATGTAAATAATAGTTGCTGCATTTAGATTCACAAAGCTTTAGTGTCTTCATCATATTCTTGCAAGTATACGCCTCTCTTAATACATACAATCAACTCAAAGCACTTTCAGCTACTCACATTTCTCAGTTCCCGGATCTGTGGCTCTTTCACTTGCATATTTAAACTGAGATCCCGGAATTAGGGGACTCCGAAGACGGTATTACTACTCTCTTGAATATTATAATTAATTGATGCCCACTTCTTACCATCTGTAGTTTTAGAATCCTCTTGCACTGTTTTGATATGAAGTTGTATAAGTGCGTGTCATTGATTCCTAATTCGTTGAAAGAATTTATTTAAAGTAATCATTTCTCATCGGGTAACGTCATTATGAGACGATTATCAATGATTATCCTTATTTCTTCATTATTAGCCGTAAGAATTGGAACTATTAGAAGGTACTTCACAATTATTTGAACTGTAATTATTATCGATAGGTATTCTTGATCATCTATCTCGATATAAAATACTTGATTTGTCTGACTGCCTGATTCATTGCAGAACTTAACTTACTGAAGCTAGAAAAATGAAGTGTGGGGTTAGAGGAATGATTTTAAAATTAAGGAGTAAAAAAGACCATCGGTTCCTTTTAGGGTTTTTACCTTGTTGTGGGTTGTTATAACCTTTCATCATCAGGTGGAGTAATGATGATTAATGCTAGGTTGGTACGTAAAATGCATAAAAATCGAATATAAGCTGTTCCTTCGAACACGAAAGTATATTGCGAATAACATTAATTAGCATGGGTAATTACATATTTTTGGTTCAGTTCACTGCGACCTTCGACTTCACACTTATACATTATTCATGTCTTTCAATGCTACTGTACAGTATGTTCCAGTGAGTGACTACATATCACACTAGTATCGCTCTCAGAAATTCAAAATTTATATGATATTGATTTTTTAAAGACTTTTACAGTCTGGTTGTATGAGTATTGTAGTTTGATTATTCTTCTAGTATTATCTATGTTCTGAGATGTGTTTTCTATCCTCACCAGTTATTAAAATAAATAAATATATAGTTTTCATTTATATCTTACTTGCTGTGCCACGCGTTTTCACCCGCTACTACATAAGAAATACACAAACAAACATAGAGTGATGTTATATAGCCTTTAGCCTTCCTCAATAAATGGACTATTCAACATAAAAATATTTTTTCAATTCAAACCAGTAGTTCCCGAGATTAGCGCGTTCAACAAAACAAACCTTTCAGCTTTACAATATTAAGTATTGATTTAAGCTGATTCAATGACATTTTATAAAGTAATTCTCCTGTTGTGTAAATAGAATGACTTTTAATAAAATTAATACCTTCTCAAACAAAAATTCTTCCGACTACATAAAGAAAAAATCTTAAAACTCGCAAGGATTCGTGAACACCAATTTTTGTAAAAACACTTTACAAATGTGCTTACAAACTTGTGCTGACGCCGCCTGCCTTTAATTTTTTGCTTCACTTTGATATTGTAAAATCTTTTTACCTCGAAATATTGTTTAGAGACTAACAAAAGAACAAAAAAATATTTATCCTTATTACCCGACTGCGTCCAAATGAGGGTATATTTTTCGAGCGTATATATGTATGTATGTATGTCCATTTCTTTGGCAAGCGCTACAGTATATATATTTAGATAAGTCTATTTACTAGCTTTCATTTGATACCGACATTGTCGTAATAGTAAAAAATCGTCCCCCCCCCTTTTCTTCTATATCCAGGTGCCATTTTTTTAATCATATAGCATATGGCACTATGCAAACTGAGACGGTTCTAATTATATGTCATACGTCACAATCCGTCCAGACGTTTGGGCAGTGCCAAAGATATGGACATACATATTATACAATCAAACATACATTCATACATACATGCGCTCGAAAAACATTACCGTCGTTCTGACGCAGTCGGGTAAAAAGAATAAGCCATTGTTGGCCCTATCCCTAACAGACTGTTCAATCAAATAAAAGGGTTAATAACCCCATAAATCCTCTTACGTATATCCATTCACCCTTGCAGAAATTCAAATCCATGTTCGTTCACTTTGAGGCTTCAAATCCACTGACCAAATTGTATATATGTATGTAATTCTATATTTATATGTAAATGTGCACATTTGTTATGTTAATAAGCTTTAAAATTCAACTAGCTAATAAGTAATTAAGCGACGTGTTTAATTGTAATTTTGAAATTCAAATGCGTTTGTAGTGACCAAAAAATAAAGTCTACAAATTTTCACTGGAATGATCCTGTTAGTGTCACTCCTTAACGAAGATTCTCCGAAGTGAAGTTTACTTGTTCACCAAAAATTTATAACAATAAATATTTATTACTTTGACAATGTCCCATGCTTTTGTAATTATGACTAAATCCTTCTACTACGCTGCTACTACTACTTATTGTGAATTGTTGGATGATGTTGTTAAGAAAATAGATAGATTTATTTAACTAGTGATGAATAATATGAATAATGAATACTCAAAATAAATGCAATAACTTTCAAGATTACAACATTTAATATTTGCAACAGTTTTTCAGCAAATTAAAGGTGATATTATTTTTCGAACTTGTTAGTGTGGAACTTGTTTTACTAAAGTGTAGTTATTAATACCGAGACAATGACATCATTTGCAACACGAATGCATGTATTTTTGTGGTTATGATACTAACAAGCACAGCATAATAAAAATAATGTCATTTTTCAATTTTATCAAGTTTTACAATATTATGTAACATTTGTTTAACTTAACGGGTTATTATATCTTTACGCGAAAAAATGTTTATCATACCGTGTTGAAACAATTTGATAAGACACACGCCTACATCCTGTTTGTGTTTGTTATCTGATGCGCTAATCTACATCGTGTTCCCACTTATTTTGTTTAAGCCTTCGTTGTCCGCTTTATCCCGTTTGCAAACTATTGAAATAGTATCATGACTGATACTATTGGAAATGCATTTATTCGACATAGATTTGCTATTGTGTGATTTAAACATATTTAGAGATTAATTTTTTTTATTTCGTCAGTAAGTAATATGATGATTAATTTATTTTCTCATTACGATACTAGTCAAAATGTTGATTATATTGGTCCAAAAAGATCCTTCTGTTTTGGCTTTGTATTCCCAGGTAAATTTATTTTTAGGGATCTTCATAAATTCTTCCTCATCCTCATTAAATCTTAAAAAAACCCATGGTGTCGAATTTTTTGCAAAAAAATGTGAAGAATAATAATCGGAGTCAAAAGTTGAAATGCCGTCTCATTTCGCAATGGTAAACTGACCCGCTCCTTTAGCGGCCCTAAATTTCTCCTTTCCGCTCCCCCGGGACAATCCGCCTATTTCCGCTTCGGTACCGCGACCGCTCTACTTGTCAAGCGAAATTTGGGTCACACCATATTAGTTATCTGTGTGCAATTCGCTTAATGGTCAATAATACAAATTCCTTTACTTCATTCTCGTAAACGTCATGAAAAGTTTAAGGAATTTAGATTTGTAAAGTGACCAATTGATTTTGTTTTGTTAATAGCTTAATTAAGATTTGGATGAGTATCTTGACTTCCTCGCTTGCTTGTTGTTTCATAATCTTAGTTAAATCTTGCATAAATAATAATGCAAGATTCGTACTGATAAGTAATGCTCTCATTTTTATTTGATTCTACCTTATTCACTTTTCTATTTTTTTCCACGTCAGCTTCCATGTGGGTTCTTACTCCATGACAAAGCCCAAACAAAGCATCTTGTAACATGTTTGACGCCAAAATTTCAGTCAGATAGCAATGCAAATGATTTATGCACGGGTAAATGTTTTAGATGCGGCCAATAACTAATGCAATGTGGCAGTTTTACACGAGAGCGGGCATACGCGCTAATTGATGTCAGAGTTTATTTTAGCGCCCGGTTTCGAGTACAGTTAAAAGACTTTAAAGTAATAAACGCCGAGTACGCAACAAGCACGGATCGTTATAAAGCTTTGATGTAGCTCATTAGAACCGGAATTGCTCTTGTTATTTAAATGCTCACAACAGTGACATTCGACCTGAAATGTTTACGTTGCTGACGACGGAAAAAAACACACTCGATGCGTCTCCAACGTCACGGCTTTCGTGAGTCTACCGCAAAAACCTCAACCAACTGATACATTCATCAAACGGAGCCCGCTTCTTAATCCGACCGAAATATAGAGAACCACACAACGTCTTGCTAAATGGAAATACGCGGTGGAATTCCCCAGCGAGAGAAACGATGCCTTATAATGTACGGGTACGGTCCATTTTGGAGTCGGTTCATGGTCTAATGTTAAACAAGAACACAAAACGTGTGATCCGCATTAAAACGAGCAACGCTTTAACAACTTCAACGCAAACGCGATACGGTGCACATTCGGGAGGTCGTCAAAATATCAACAATATTCGATCTGACTATGAGCGTGCCAGTTGCCGTGCGGTTGAGCGATTTATCGCCGTGGGTTTTTGTGTTAAGGTGAAGTTTTGTTTGTCCTTTCCGCTGACATGGGACAATAAAATTATGGCCGGCGTTTGAAGACGGGCGCTCCGGCTCATTTCGAGGAGTGATACCTTCGCCTTTGTTGATACAATATTCAAACGCATCGAGTTACATTGTTCCGGTAATGTTGCCTTTTATTGTACGTTTATGTTATATTATGTATCAAAGGCAGAATCCGGCTCGGAGGATGATATTCTAACGAACCATTATATTCTAAGTACAGTAATTGAATAGCTGACATCTACCGCCTAAAGAGTTTGTAAATTGGATCACTTATTTAAATTTATTTAATGACAAAGGAAACAAACAATGGATTATTTTAATAAGCTAATAAGACCACAATCGAGTTCGAATGGAAGTGTTCATAATTGATCGATTATATTATTATTGTAATATTATTATGGTAACAATGGCGTTATCGGCGGCCGCTTGGAAGCACGTCTCGGAGGCTCGACTGACTGTGCAACACCCATTGGATTATTCGGAGCGTTTACAACATAATAGAGCATTAGTCCGATCCACTTTTGACATCATTATCTGTGTAGCCGTTTCACGATAACCCACGAGGCGCTCCCGCCCCGCGGACGAGCCGAGCGCCGGCCGCACTCAGTCGCGTACAACGCAGCACGGCGTGCGGTTGTGTCTGAGTCGAATCCGCTAACGGTGTCACAAGTGACAGACACCTTTTGGCGGGTACTCGCACGGACGCGGGCGGACGTGATACGTGATGTGAATCGGTATGCGCGTGCCGTCAACGCAACGCGACGCGGTGAAATCAACCAACACTTGGATTGCAGTGATCGGATCTTAGGATGTTTTAGTACTGTTCGTGTTGTTACAGAATAGGTACGGATGCGGTGTCCATGATGTTGACTCATGCGTGACGCTCTCGATCGCTACGAATGGGATACGTTCGTTCGTTTGGATTGTTTTGAACGGATAAGAATTAGGACTTGTTGATTAGACGCCGTATTTCAAGTTAATTGCCCGTACGGCGTGTAACGCGCAATGAAATTTCTATTACGTGCTCTATGCGGTGGTTTGAGTACCAATATATTGCACATTCAAGTACACTGGAGTGTTTATTTGACGTCTCACTAAATATTAATCATTTCGCTGCTGTAAAAGAAACATAAGTTAGCTAATAAATATTATACGCGTTTACGTTTGCAACATAACTAAAGTTTATAATCTTTACCGAAGTACATAAATTGAGAAAAGTGTTTTAACAAGTACCCTATAACTTTTTTCTTGATGAGTCATAAGTATAGACGCTGTTTATAAATACTCTGACATATTTACAAATTAATTATATTAGGAGCAATAACAACTTGTCGTCGGGAAATTCCCGTTTCGGCATAATGCCATATTTGTTTTTTTGTTGACCAATTACGCGCAGTTAAGTTAGTTCCTTATTCCGCCGCTGCGGCGCTGTTCATCCTCAAATGGTGAACCTAAAAAAAGGTTAACCTTTTATGCAAGTCCTTATAAATTTAATTATATGCTATTATGTTTGATCGTAACTTTTTTTAAATCTTATTTTACCGGATCTTTAAATAATATTACGCAAACCTCACTAATGTTCTGATATTTTCAGTTTATCTGCAAAATCATGACACAATATTTTTTTACTTAACATAACAAAAATTTGTGTTTATTTTGTCTTAAATGTTACCGGTATATCTTAAGTTTCCAGAATAGTAAGCAGTAACATAAGTATCTTAATATGGCACGTTATTATCAGTCATATAATAATTTTATTAAAAGCAGTTGATATATGAAGCTCGATAAGTTTCCAACGGATTGTTTTTCCGCACAAAGAAACCACTATCGGGATTACGTAACAATATCAAACAAACGAGCCGCGGTTACTGATGATTTTTATAGTTCTTTTAAACATACTATATAGAAAATTCATCATTCTGTTGTAATTTTTGTACTTTTTTTATATAAGAATGCAGTAGCAAACGAGCAAGCAGTCCACCTGATGGTAAGTGGTTACTGCCGCCCATGGAAATTTGTAAGCAACTTCCTATAGAACAGGGGTTTTGAAGTCGATCACTGATGCGTTGCTACTCCCGATGACTAAGATGGGCGCCTCTTTTACAAGTGAGTCTACTTATAACTTTGGTTAATAAAAAAGTGACAGTCCTTTGTCGGCGACCGGTATATGTACAATTAAGTATTTATTTATTGAAACACACGTTGCACTTGCAGTCATTGCAGTCTATCTGATGATTAGGAACTACTGTCTATGGATATTTATAATAGACTTCACATTGGATTGGAGTCCTACTTTGCATCGCTGTGAAGACTATGTTGCTCGTGTAGTCTCACCATTCGAATAAAAAAACATCAGTGTTTTGTTAACTTCATTAATCTATCTACATTTAAAAAAGAACACAATTTCTAAAAGACCACAATTTCGATACATGAAAACGCATTTGTCGTCTTGAAAAATGCAAGTTTACACCAGAGCCGTACAACATTTTTTTTAAATTGATTAAGTTAAAAATATAACCCGAATTCGTATTTTTCGAGATACGACTTTTTCGAATGCATCGGATAATTATAGTTTACTATTTATTTATTTTCTT
The DNA here is from genome assembly GCA_018249875.1 of Cecropterus toxeus. Classification (NCBI taxonomy): domain Eukaryota; kingdom Metazoa; phylum Arthropoda; class Insecta; order Lepidoptera; family Hesperiidae; genus Cecropterus; species Cecropterus toxeus. The sequence goes on along the minus strand of DWNE01003500.1, from coordinate 3,849 downwards.
CCCATTTTTCATTGCAACCATACATACAGTTGCTAAAATACCAAACTTCAAGTATTTAATCTGACTTTACCTTCTGTATATTTGCATTTTAGGAAAGTAGGTTTTACGTAAAATATTCCTTCAATAGCAACATTGCACTGTCAAAGAAAATGTTTCCATGAATTCAAATCTCGAAATTTCGCCCGCAACATCTTCGACCAAAGGATGTGCTCGTGGGATATTTTAATTTCAAATTTTAGTGACCAATGCAGTCCGCTGAATTTGAATCTCGCCTTAATCTTTCAAGAGCAGGAGTCGAGTTGAGATGACGTTAAAAGACTCAGAAATTCTAGCAACTGCGCGCTGTGTGATTTTATCTCGTTTTACGACCCGTCTCGCTTTTGTTTACCATCATCTCCCTTAGGAATATCAAAGTTGACAATGGTGTTCCTAGAAAACGTATAAGGTAATGAATTTATGAGTTGTTGATTATACAATTTCCAGTTATACAAGAAAGCATTTATAAACTGGACAAGTAGATGACAGATAAGGGTGCTTAGTAATTTTAAAATGTTCTATAATATATTGACCTAAATTATTGACTAGCGTTTTGCCACTCATAGTAATGGTGGTATCATACAGTACGCTGTTACGTACTAAAAAAAATTCAAAGTTCGATAATCAGTGAAACAGGAATGTAAATGAATTGAAATATTCTCAAAGCACTCAAATAATATATACATATTTATTATTATTCTGTTTGAAACGCCTTCCCAAAACCGCAGATTTATATGAAATTCTAGTTGTCCTTCAAGATTAACTGCCCGTGGCAGTAGTCGTATCGACCGTAATTTAGCGTAAATTAAAATCAAATTTGAAATTCACCGGTAACTTGAATAGTTCTCAAAAGCTTGCTTTATTTTTCACTAATTGCGCCACGCGGTTTCACCCGCTATTAGAAAGATAAAACAAACAAACATATACGTTATATAGCCTATAGCCTCCCTCAATTAATGTACTATTCAAAACAAAAAAAAAAAACAATTCGAACCAGTAGTTCCCGAGATTAGCGCTTTATTATATTAGTATAGAAGTATAGATAACACGTGATTCAAAGACAGTCTCCATGTATTACAATTTTTTTGTATAAATTTTTTTGTACATTCATTTTCCAGTTATTTGATTAACACCTGGTTGAGTGAAAAGTGGTTTAAATACCTTAACTGTATTTGAAAACGCATTTTTGAAATAGATAAATGGCATTGATGTTGTTACATTGTCAGTAATGTCAATGAATATTTTATTTTATAACAGTTATTATCCATAAATATTATAGATCTTCGCTCCTTCTGTACATAAACTTTAACTATGTTAAATCTCAGATTCCTTGTGCGCGCAGTATTCGTAAAACTGGTCAAGTGTGAATCGTACTCGCTTACGAAGCGTTCCGTACCATTATCCACAAAAAACGGCTAATAAATAGAGTTTTTTTTTTGTATGAAATCCCTTACATATTTATTTTATTCTGTTTTAGTATTTATAAATGCGTCACCTGTGAAAATTTTAACTTGGACAGTTAAAATTTTTTCAGGTGACTATCACGGTTCATGAGATTACAGCGTGGCGACAGACAGACGGACGGTGGAGACTTAGTGACAGGGTTTTTACTTTCTTTACTTCTTAGGGTTCCGTATTCAAAGGGATTTTACCCTTTGGGCACGGAACATTGAAGAGTATGGGAAGTTTTCGCTACACGTATCAGTATGTAGATCTAAATATCGTATGACTTGTTGCATTCGTTTTAATTGACTTACACCGAACATGTGATCATGCGAGTGACATAGCTATCACAATACGACCTCCACTCGAAACTGGGTTAATGTATGCGTAATGTGGGACATGCAAGTTTTTGGCTCCGATAGAAAATTTCCTCGCGTTCAACAGAAAACACCGGTGTACTCGGCATTAACCTTGACAGACATTCGCAATTACATTTGCACCCATATGCAAGCGTTGTACTACATTTGTTTATGTCTCGGGTAATTTGAAACTAATCTAAAATTTGTAGGGTTATTTTTTGATACTAGTAGCCTAAAATTGCTATGCGTCAGTCCAGACAGGTATTATTTTTAAAAGATTACGTCAGAGGGAGGGTTGTTTTTCGACCGAATTTTAGTTTAATGTATGTGAAAATACTTGATATCTATGTATATATACATATTTATTTGTCAAAATTAATTATTTTTGTTCACACCCAACCAAACGTTTGGTTACTGAGATTTCCTTGAAAATTCTAAGATAAAAAGTAGATATATAATAATATATAGAAATAAATTGTCGTGTAAATATTTTAAAGCAATTCATCGACTACTGTTAGCGTTATGCGGACACGAACAATGGATAAAGTTTTTTTTTGTACATGAATTTTGCGAATCAGACGTGACCTTCAGAAAAATTTCCACTGAAGTCGTGATATGTGGACGACACGTCACGTGCTGCACGACATTCGTGTGAGTGGCGCTTTACTCTTGAACTTTTTAGGGTTCCGTATTTAAAGGGTAAAAATGGAACCCTATCGCTGAGACTCCGCTGTCCGTCTGCCTGTCACCAGGCTGTATCTGGTGAACCGTGCTAGCTAGACAGTTGAAATTTTCACAGATGATGTATTTTGGTTGCCGCTGTAACAACTAAAAACAGAATAAATAAGTAGTTAAGGGGGCTCACATATAATAAAAGTGATTTTTTGTCGTTTTATATAGATAATGGTGCGGAATCCCTTGTGCGCGAGTCCGACTCGCACTTGTCGATTTTCAGTAAGTACCCATTATACCACTTATACCTTTTGAAGTAAACCTAAAGGTGAATACAATTCTTTCTGTTATGAGTGACGGGATAAGTGTTACCTTTATTTATTTTAAAGCCTAAAAGTGTTATGACGTCAAGCCGTACATTACGGCGCATAAGGCATTCCAACCGAGTCCGATTCACTAACGACGACGACCCGCGTGGCGGAGCGGTCGCCATACCGATCTGACACGCAGTGGGTTCCGTGTTCGATCCCCGGCCAGATAGCCATCTGAATGGTGAATTTAGATTTCTGTTCTGGGTCTGGGTGTTTGTGTATTCATCTTTGTGTGTATCCATGGCACCAACGACACAGGAGAAAATGCTACTGTGGAGCTATAAGTGTAGAAAGCGGTATTTACATTTACAAAGCGTTATTTATTTACTAACTCATTTAAAGCGTTTGTTCCTTGTAAACGGTCAAGTAACAAATTTTGTTACTTCCTTCACTTAAGGAACTCGAAAAATAAGGATAAATAGAGGAAATCATATCGAAACGCTTAGACGGCGAACGGGATCACGCCCGGCTGCACCCATGCGAACTCACTCCGGCGGACATCGGGCAACGCCGATCAATCACGCGGGAAAACACCCGAGTAATGGCCTCCTCATGACCCACACGAAAAAACACCACAACCTATTTACCGCGTTAAATAACGCAAAAAGTATCCCGCAAGAGTGCCCCGTCAATTAATCATGGCCGCCGGGAAAAATTCACGTGATCGCTGACAGTGTTCCCAACGACAGCAGTGAAATTATCGTATTTTGCATCAAATTATCGTACAAGCACAATAACAAGGCTACGTCAGTCCTTCTTAATTTTTGACGTTTTTTTTTGCTTCATCAACTACCAAACATTTCACCGTCTACTCATTTGGCGGCCAAAAAAAACGTCTTCTCCAAATAAGTATATCATTAACAACACTACCAGGTGGAAGAACCAATGTAGTTCGACCGGGGAAGTACCACCGCCACACCTATTTCTAGCGTAAAGCAGTTCTTGCGCGAGGTGGAATAGTGCTTGCC
>DWNE01003499.1:0-16587 GCA_018249875.1 Cecropterus toxeus | reverse complement strand
GTGAAAAACATAGTTAGTATAGTTTGTAGTGTAGTAAATATATCATAAAAAACGTTTCTACGTTTTAATAAAAAGCTAAGTAATCGAGTTATTTTTTTTTATATTTTTAACAACATTAATGGCGTAAAAAACACACAAGTTTTAAACACAGCAACACTGCCAATGTTCCACAACATAGGTCCGATGGTGGCACAACCGCAGACAAAACAGACATATTTCAAAATAAAACACACGGATTTTAATATTGTTACATTAAGTTTAATTCCATCCTCAACATTATATATGCATTTCCTTTTGCTGAATAAGTAGCTTGTAAAACTTTTGATGAATGTTCAAGCGAATTCAAAGAGCTCTACTTTGAAAGTATGCTTTTCATTTGCACGTTTGTACGAATATATGGGTTTCACATCTCTTTTTACATGAATTAAGTGAGAATCCAGACCTTTTCAAATCTTTTACTCAAATTCGTTACTTTTAAGTTTATTTATATAAGCAATTTTACATTTATTTTACTATTTTGTATGTTAAGGTCTATTAAATAATTTTGTGGGTCATTAGCATTTATTTTACACTGATACACACCTCATCATATCATTTGACTTTTTTATCGTTTAAACAGTATATCGTAATAATAAGCTTTCATAAATTGCGTAGATACTATTGATACCCATCCAAAACAAGATCAAATACGTGAAAAGCCAAGAAAGTCACATATTTAAATTTATAATGATATATGTATAAATATACTTTTTAAAAGAATATTATTAACATCGTGGCTATTCGAAGGAAAAAGACTATGCTATTTACATGATATGAAACAAGTTTAAGAAATTATTATAATAAGAAGGTACTAGGTAGAAGGAATCCGTCCATAATTATTAGGCACAATGATTGATCATATGATTAGACAAAGGACTACTTTCCGTTTATGCAAAGCACAATTGAAATGAAAAGACAATAGAAATGACTGACCATAGACTATATACTTTTTTGCCTTGGATAGTTAAATACACGGTAACATATCATTAGAACCATTTGACAAAATCCGTCAAGCCGTTTGGAATGTAGCGCGTGTCAAAGAAATAGACATACATACATATAAAGTTACATAATCTAAAAATATAACCCTGCTTCTAACGCAGTCGGGTAAAAAAGTACAATGATATAAAAATGTATATTCATGAAGTAAAATCATTATAATTATCTACTTATCCCTGATAAATGAATTTGTCGTTGATTGTCAAAGCTATGATATATTATTAAGCGGCAAAAACATAAACAACCTTGTGATGGCGACAAAATGAGAATATTCATTGCTAAATAAGATTCATCCATTGTTTTGTTACACAAAAGTATAAAAATGTAGGTCTTCTTCTCGACGGATAATAACGCCGGCTTCTTCGGAGACCCTCACACATTTTTTCCACTTATTTATGACGATTTTGACAGTGAGCGAAAGCCGAAATTGAACCAATTTGCATACAAGGGATGCTGAGACAAAACAAAAGAGAGGAAAGTGGATAACAATCTTTGTTTAGATTTACGACATACAATTCTATTCAAAGCCTTTTTGGACTATTGCTGCAGTCAACTTTATGGTTGTTTTAAATTGATCTCCATTATTTTTACTGCACAACATATGACGTAATGCTATAAAAAATGCAACTAAATTTTATATCTTCCCTAAAACGTGACAATCCAATGTCGTTTTTACCTTTGTGGGAGAGAACTTGGGAGGGCTAAATTAATAAACTGAGGTATTTATTTCATAATCGGTTTTTATAAGGCTTAATGATTTTTAAATAATATACAGTAGTAAGCAAGTAATATACAAGTAATGTTCTGGCTTATAGTGCTTAAATTATAATGGAGACATAACTATTTATCCGAAGCGTGCCAATTAAGTTCAGTATGATTAATTTTCTTTGGGGTTGATTACAGATATAACTACCTACCATCAAGTGGATTGCACGTTCGTTTGCTCCTTAAATCTTATTAAAAATTATATATAATAATCCCTCAGTGACTTTAATTATTATTTTTGAAATTACAGTGAGGCTATAAAGTCTGTCAGCATATTATAGATATCAAGGATTTTAAAGCTTTGCACGATAAAAAACAATGAGTAATATTACGATTAATAACAATTTTTTATAATCAATTGCTGGTATCTGTGAATAAGTAAGGTGGAACTGATAGTAATTTCCTTGTGAGCATGAATAAAATAAACCAATATTCCAAAACCAATCTGGGCTCTCCAAAAATAAGATAAGAGTTCGTATCATTATCCTTGATGTATATAGATAAATTACTGCTAAATTAATAGAGAAAGTTCATACTAATGATTATTATTACAACAATGGAAAAAACTTGATGAAAAATCTGTATAAAAATGTGACCCCCGAAAATAAGTATAGGCATCAAGTATTTAGTACTAGATTAAAACTTCACACATGTAAATAACTGATATTGAATCACTGCCAACTCATTCCCATATTCTTATACAAAAAGCTCGATAAAGAAGAGACAACCAAACTAACACCATTTCACTTTTGTTTTTGAGGAACAAATTAGTTTCCAAGAAAACGGACGCCCTGTCCTTCTACTTACGCTGATATGTCCAAGGATCGGTCATAAAAGAAACTTTGGGCTTTGGATATTAATATTTATTGCTCTCAATGTATACGAAACACTTTCCTTAGCGAGTTATAAATAGTTTTACGTCGGCCACCCGTTAAATGGCATAACAAGGGAGTTTTATGATCGCAACTGATCCAATATAAAGCCATTTTTAAATTTTATTAGTGTTAGTTTCGAAAGTATTGTAAAACAAAACAAAATTTACAGAAGCATACTTTATTGTCTCACTCCTAGACGTGGGACATGTCTCAAAATGAGACATGTCCAGAGAGTTTTAGGCTTTAATCTAGCCAAATATAAATTTCCTTTATAAGCCAAATATAGACTTCACATACTTTAAACAACTTCTAAAAATAAAACAGATGGCACGGCAATATTTTCTACGTAAGGCAGTGATCATTAATTGCTGTTACGCACATGTTTTAAAGAATGTGTGGTGAATGCATGGGATTCGAACCTCGGACTGTTTTTTGAAAGCCTACTTTCACTTCGGCTATCACTGCCTTTGGTATTTGTGTATTCAGTATTTTTATCTATATATAGATTATATATAGGATTTTGGGGTGAAAAAACACGTTGAGTGGCATTAACGCTACATATAATTCTATGTTGTAGTTACAAAATAACGATGCTGTGTTCTCATATCAATGTAGACAGAAATACTGATACGAGTCATCACGCTTTCATACTTAGTGACAAATGACAATATCTGTGGTTATTTTCTTATAGTATTCAATATATTTTACTATTAGTTATTTCCATGGTATTGTTAGTTATTATTAGTTATATCCATGGCAGTATTGAATATAGTTATCCATGTGTTAACATTAACAACTGTCCGTATGTATATATCCTAAAACAAGAGTTTACTACTTTTTGTTCATTGATTTAACTTGTTCTGATTCAAATCATTCATTGAGATTGTAGTAAAGTGACAACCCGCGCGGCGGAGCGGTCCCCATACAGGTCCGACGCGCAGTGGGTCCCGGGTTGGATTCCTGGCTAGACAGAAATTTGAATGATGAGTTTAGATTTCTGTTCTGGATCTGGGTGTTTGTGTATTCGCCTTTGTGTATCCATGACACCCACGACGTAGGAGAAAATCCTAGTGTGGGGCTATGAGTGTAGAAAGCGTGTTTATCTTGTAGTAAAGTACAGTAATATTAAATAAATCAGTTTAGCGAAGTTAAAGTAAAAGTAGGTAAGTAGTTACATAATATTTAAATTCTAACAGACGATCGTAAGTAAAAGAAAAATATAAATTTAAGCTTGTTTATAATTTTGAAACAAAATTCCATGCTGTTAATGTTAAAGTGGATTCGCAAGGCAAAAAGCTCACAAAAGATCACATTTTCCGAACCTCTAATGGGAGGACATTATCCGAAAATCGTTTTTGTGCGAATAAAATTTACTGGGAAAATTTTGGTAAAGCGTAGCAGGACTTATCTTTATGTACACTTTTACGTATTTCGCAGCAAAATGTTATCGGCCAACAGTTAAACGGGGCATTTAATGTGATCGTCTTTTTCTCCTTTATTACTCCAAAGCACATAAAATAATTTCGATGAATTATGGAACCTTTGTGCTCTACCATCGTAAAAAGAAATATAAACAATAGAGACTGATAACTTCAAATTTAAGAAACATTTAGATTAGTAGGGTACTTCTTTCATTCAGAAAACAGTAATTTGATAACTCAAACAACATATCGGTGACTTGTACACGACTAGTATAATAATGATATTAATTTAAAAAAAAACACACGCTTTCTACACTCACAACCCCACACTAGAATTTTTTCCTGTGTCGTGGGTGCCATGGACACACAAAGACGAATACACAAACACCCAGACCCACAACAGTAATCTAAACTCACCATATATATTTCTGTCTGGCCGGGAATCGAACCCGGGACCCACAGCGCGTCAGACCGGTATGGTGACCGCTCGGCCACGCGGGTCGTCAATTTGTTACTGTACCTTACATTTTTCTACACTATATAAATAGATTTGAATAAACATAGGCTTTTTAAGCTCAATAAATCAACAAAAAATGTAGAAATTACCATATAAATAATAATAAGTACATGCACAATACCGTGGGCGTACGTTACTCATATAAAATTATGTTTGGAAATATTGTAAAATGATTAACGACCAATAAATTTATTCGAGACTCACACATAAGTTGATATATCGACTAGGAGATACGAGCCTACTTTATCTAACCAAATTGCGTTGCGTTTCTCACAAAAATCGCTAAAGCAATTTGTTTAAATTACTTTCCTATGCTAATCTGCCTCGTGTTGCGAATATATTCTTTACGAAAAAAGGAGCGTTGTCGGCGCGAGATCGTCGAATCGCCTTGTTCGCCTCAAATGATGCATGTTGTGGAAGCCGGATCTTATAAAGAAAAACAAGATACTGCAAGCTATTACACGGTTTGCGTCGTAAATAATCGTCTTAGTGCGGTAAATAAATAAGTGTATAGTGTCTGTTCGTGCGAGCGTTGCTATCTGATCAGAGTCCGAGACGCAACGAGACCCGGGAAAGTGCTGTTTAAGGCGAGATAGGGAGTAACGTAGGAGGGGCGTAAGTTCTGCGGCGTGTTAATAGATAATGAGTGCGGATATACATAGCTTATAGAAAGAAGACGTTGCGTACATTCTTTGTACGGGCTGCAGCGACATTACTCTGTTATCTTCCATGCAGGCAACGCTAAATCTGGAATGGGAAGTGCCTAGGAATAACGTTTTAGGCCCCGCGATTTATGTTTACACGAACCTATGTCTAAACTGGAGATTTATTTCTCTCTGCTTTCAGATAACGGACAACTTGTTAAAGGTCAGAGTTGTCCATGTAAGACGTTACACAGATTTGTGTTCTTCATTGTTCACATGTGGTTAAGCTGTAAATGTAATACCAAAATTTTGCTTTTACGCTTGTATATCCCTTTATATGCAAGATCGCAAGCGAAATGGCATAAACTATATTTATCTATATATAAGAGTCGATTCGGACTCACTGGCTTGTATATCATCGCACAGCTGAAACGACTGTACCTAGAACCTTGAAATTTGGTACAGGGGTTCCTTTTATGGTGTAAGTGAGCCATAAGAAATATTTTTTAGAAATTCAACACCTAAGCGGCTTGAATAGGGGTTAAAAGCTATTATATAAACCGCAGAAATATTTGAGTCTTATCTGTATCGATTTATGGTGCTACGACACTATTATCTACTTGGTATTGAAATCAACACCTTCACAGAGAACAATAAAAAAATTAAGTAAAAAAAGTTTGTGATTCAATTTGGACAAATAAAAAAGACAAAAGGTAAGAGTTTAGCCGATTATAAAGTACTTCGGGATTGAGTTTTGAACGTTTGCGCCTAAACAGGAACTTGATTTCTCGATACTTTTGGTGATGCGGAAATCTCTCGGGGTAAAACATTTCAACTGAAACTTACTAAGACAGGAACCGAGCAACTTTTGAAGTCTTATCCGAATGTTTGGATACGCTCCAGATGGATTGTTTTTGGAGCGAGAGATACAAGACGATACTAAAATGAGATAAATTTATAAGTAACATATTTTATATCGTTATTTTTATTCTTAACTGCTTAAGTACAGTATCGTAAGGGAGATAGGGGAATTCAAGTTAGTCCTCGAGGATAACAACGCATCGTACCTATCTGTACGTAAAATTTCAGAATTTTGTATCTCTAATCAACTAAGAAATCAATCAGATAAGTTCAGACATATCTGATTGATTTCTAAGTTGATTAGAGATACCCATGGGTAGAAGTGGCCACTTACCATCATTAAGGTATAATAGTTTAGGTATTTAGTTCAATAGTATAAAAATATGAAAAATATATATATTCTTACGTACTAAAATACGTACAATATTTTAAAATAGATGGTTTACAGGGTTAAAAGGTTGATTTGAAATATGCGATAAAAATAAAATATCTCAAGTTTCTAATAACATTCGGAAATTTTGTGTTTTTGATATTCCCAAAGTTCAAGTCGTGATACTATATTTTTATTTGTATTTTAGAGACATAATTACACTAGTACATAGTGTGGATTACATTTGTTATAATACGTATTAAAATTTCTTACACATACATGTACATAAAAAACGTATCAGGCATAAAACCTCAATCGGCTATGTTAAAATCGTACTAATAAGCCCTGTCTAACCTTCATTCCATTCCATATTCCGCGCTGACACAAAATACCGTGATCATAAGCACACAGAACTTCGAAAAATAATCAATCAACATCGCCCAAGTGTCATGGAACGTTTTCAATTACAAAGTGGATGGTTTGCTGATGTTTTGTGCCCTCAAACGTGATGAGCCATCTTGTTCTTGTAATGAAAGACGGACACCCACGTAATACACATTAGTGTTTTGTATCTAGTGTAGGACGGCATGCTCAACCTTTGGCGCTTGAAGAGCTAATTATTTATTGTTGCTCATTTCTTCACAGTTATTACGTAACCAACTTATTAAGTGAAAGTGTTGCATTAACAAAGGAATGTTGCTATCAAAATTAGAACTCCCTACGATGATTTGTGACTAAACATTTAATGAGACAAGACATTCGCGTGATCAACGCAGATAACATATCAGACAAGGGAATTTCAATCAAGAGCCATCATAGTCAAGAGCGGCGTCTAGACACGGTTTTAATTAATGAGTATGATTTGAGTTTTGACTTACTGTATTATTACACGGTACCTACATTTAAGCCGTGACTTGAAAAGGTTGAGGAACCCGACATGTAGCACCAGAATATAATCATGCGATCTAAAGTCAGTTTACATCGTTTGTAGATATACATTGCATTATTATTGAGAAAGCATAGTTAATACGTTAATTTTGTGCACGCAATGTAATGAAAATACGACAACAGCATCGTATTATGAAACTTAGATAATATTCATTCATGGGTTCATAAATATATGCGTTGGCGGACAGGCAAATAAACCTAATCATAACTATGATTGCCCCATCAATACTAGTTACAAGAGAATGCGCAGAATAACAATTAGCGATGTTATAAATTGACGACCATTATGTTGATTAGAGTTCGTGCGGTGAGAGCTCTAAACCACTTAGCATTCGAATGAATCGATTAATACAATGGTCATATCAAGATCATATCTGCGTCGCTACCGAGAAGTATCTACCTCAAAGCTATCTAGGACCACATTTTACATACACACATAAAGATTTTTTGAAACATCAATGTGCGCTAAGTCTTATAGTAATACCATTCGTTTAATTAAATATTACTATTTAACCCTGACGAAAAAAGGGTATTATAAGTTAGACCACGATGTGTCTGTGGCACCGGAGCTGCTAAAGGATAAACCCATTTGAATGCGGTTTTTTGTTACAAAGTATGTTTTCTAGCAATTGTTCTCAGACATGATTTATCAAAACCTTTTTAGTTGTTCACGGGATATGGGAGTAAACAGTGGGGATTAATAATGGAATGTTGTAAATTTTTAAACACATTTTTTTATTAAAATATATTTAGATTCTGGCAGCTCCACATAATTCTCCCATATACATTGTATCAATAAACAAACAATCACTTTCTAAACTTTACACTAGGGTTTTCTACACTGTCATGGGTACAATGGAGACACAAAGGCGAATACACAAACACCCAGACCCAGAACAGATCTAAACTCATCATTCAGATGTCTGTTTTCCCGAGGATCGAACCTGGAACCCACTGCGTGTCAGACGGGTATGGTGATCGTTCCGCCACGCGGGTCGTCATTGTATGCTCTAAGATGTTCTCCGTTGCAGAAGAAGCTAAATTAAAGTTTGTAGAAAGAAATATATTTAAGAATCATGGATAATAACTATTTCTTATAGACATTTTGTGTAGATACTCAATTATCCAAAAACACGATCCTCCGTCGGTTCACGGAAACTTGACTAAACAAACTCAAAAAGCGTAACAAATCTTCATCCACGCTTGCCATTCGGAAGCAGTTGGAAGAGTAGTGTGATCTAATCTCGGATCGCGATTGAGAAAGCGCCAATACATCACCTGGCTTCCGTTGCCCGTCTTAGTTCTTTCCAAACATCCTCTTCAACGCCTTTGCAAAAGTCATTTGATAAAGATTTTTCTGGCAAAGAATTTTATACTTAGACATCCATATTGTTATTTTTTGAATCTACTTGACAAGCACATTTATTTAAACATCTATATTATTACCAATCGAATTTATTTTATGAATACTCTTCCCAATATCGTATACGGCTTGAAGACGTTTTAAAAAAAAAGGTTATTATGATTAAATATATAATGCGATAGTTCTATATATTGTTATTAAGTGGACATAAGTAGGTATATCTAATATATAGCTCTTCTATAAATACATCATTACGAATCAGAAAATAAATAAAGAAATAAGAAAATATTATATATTTCTGTTTTAGTAGAATATACGCATTATATACGTTATCCAAATAAAATAATATAATTAAATAGTACAAGTAGCTTATATAACTTACGAACCATTTGAAAGCAGTTCACGGATTGAGAATAAGATCCAATCGGACCTCGCGATTGAGTGAGGGCTAATGCATCACCTGGCTTCCGTTTGCCGATCTTGATTCTTTCTCAATGTATCGCCCACGTTTCCATGAGTCCAGTAACTGCCGACCTCTCAATTTGTATGTTTGATTGGTAAATAGATTTTGTACTATTATTTAGGTATAAGAATTTTACTTACCTACATACAAATATAATATGTTAAGTACTTATTTAATTTTTAAAACCATATTAATGTATTTATTGTATTTATTTATTGAAATACCAACAGAAGTATTTCTGTAAGTGTTTATATCGTAAGGCAGATTTTGTGATATAAAGATATCTATATATTTAGATACAAGTAATTCCAATTATGAGAAACTTTTCATACTTGCTGTTACAAGTTGTAACTTCAGCTTGTAACAATTAATTCGACTACACACATTACAAAACACCTTAAAATTAAGACCTTTTACTTAAAAAAAAAATTGATGGTTAACATTTAGGATATCAGTTAGGTACGAGTAGAACGATTCTGGCTCAACCGGAGAGGTACCATCGTCATACCTAATTCTAGCGTATTGCAGTTTCTGCTTTTCGGTGGAAGGGTTTGGTTGCCTGCTCCCTTTCGCATGAGACAATCATCTTCGTTCTCGGGGGTAGCAACGCATCTATGGTCAATATAACCACAGCTCTGTATGGAGTTGCTTACAGACGTCCCGTGAGCAACATTATACTCTGCCTTATGGTAAGTGGCCCCCACGGTCACTTACTATGAGGTGGACTGCATACTTGTTTGTTACTTCAATCTCATGAAAAATATCAGTTCTCTATTATAGTGGTTGAAACATTGTGGTTAGATTTTAGGGGTCTACTTATACTGGTGTTATTGTATACAGCCGATATGTTCCGTACTAGACACCTACGCTGGCTACCGAATCAACTCTCAATTTTATTTATTCACACGCATGTTTTCTTAAGTCTTCAATATGGAATGCTGAGTGATTCTGTGTAAGAAGTGTAAACAATTACGGTCGTTTTGTAATACTAATACGTTTTTATGGATGAGAGTTGAATCGTGATAAAAGAACGCAAACATTCGTTGAATGGCAATGTTGTTGTTTATAAAGGTTTAATGTACGTTATATAAATAGCTATTACCCCAGATTTTTATATAAGATGCTATTTTAGGGTTTATTTTTTGAAGTAAATCTTTCTTAGACAATTTCTTTTTCTTTTTTTACGACAAGGAAAAAGTTTTTATAACGGAAACGGTTACATTGCAGTATTATTTTTACGCTTTAAGTATGATTACCATTACAAAAGTAAATAGACTTAAAATTAAAATCATTAATTGACGCGTACAAGTTACACATTATGAACTTTTCATAATGTGTAGGTACACTCCACACTTAAGAGGGTTAAATAGGGGTTTAATTGTCTTTATTATACATACATTTTATATTACCTATAGATTGAGTATTAACACATACATATAATTTTCAAGTCCTGCTGTATTTCGCAGAGCGGCAGGAGAGTCCATTGAAAAGCTATACAAATGAATTGGATAGTAATTTGTAATGTTTGTTGAGTAATATGTACAAATTTTATAATAAATAAATAAACACTCGAAAAATAAACCAAAATATACCCAAAAACTTATTATATTCATTTACAAGTTTATTCGAGTGGCGCCGTGGAAAAATGCTACTATGGCTATATAGAAGGTTTTATGTTTCCGTTATAAGCATGCAAGCTCCGCCATTACAGTTGCCAGGAGCTATTGGCAACTCGACCGATATTAAAACACACCATTTGGCAACAATCGTCGCTTCAGAAATGCCGGGTGACATGTAACTTAATATAAAGTTTTTCTCTGTCAACACCATTGAGCTGAATGATGCGGTCGACGAATTGGCATGGCTCAAAGTTTCTTGGTTTTGTTTTATTTCAAGAAAGGAACAAACAAAGGCTTTCTGTTGCCATAATACAGGACACATTACGTCACACGACATAATTATATAAAAAATCAAGTACGTATACCGATTTTTGTTTCATAACAGCTCCCATTTTGCCAAATTTAGGCCCGTTTACACATCAAAATATATTAAACACCTAACATTGTTAACTTTGTACTTCAAAAATATTAAATTTGGATTTTTAATTAAACTTTTGTGGCCAACCTTTGGTAAGATTGTAATCTTATCTGGGTTGATTACAAATATCCATGGGTGGCACTGACCACTGATTGCGTACTATCTATTAGACTGTCTGCTAGTTTGCTACTTCAGTATTATTATAATAACATCGTTAAAATATTAAAACAAAATCCCCGACTGCTTAAAACGAATTTATATTGATACAATACATATTGAATTTAGCGCTTGTATGAGTTTTTGTCACAATAATGGAGTACAAGTATTACAACAAATATATAAAAGGTCTATTTACTAGCTTTCATTTGATACACATTGTCGTAATAGTAAAAAATTCGTCCTTCCCCCGCCCCTTTTTCCTCTGTTTTCAGGCGCCATTTTTTTAAAATACATAGCCTATGTCCCTTTCCAAACTGAGACGATTCTAATGATATGTCATACGTCACAATTCGTCAAGACGTTTGGACAGTAGCACGTATCAAAGAAATGGACATACAAACAAACAAACATACATAAATACATATTAGAAGAACATTACACTCCTTTTGACGCAGTCGGGTAACAATATACTGAATTATACGGAAAAGGACACAAAATCGTCAAGTTCCATTAAGGGATTTATGTTATCTATTAACTCATCTGAACTATCAATTACTCTATACCTTCCATATATACCTCTTATATTGTGTATCAATCGGGACCAGTAAACAGATTTCAATCGGGAAGTCTTGATGAGATTGCGCGGGTGTCACTAATTGCAAGAGCGCCCCTACCCTTTAGAACACAGCAACACAGGATGAGAAAGGGTGCTAATAGCCCTACTGATTCATACAAATTGGACTTCGTGATGAAACTTCCTTGAACATATTTCAGGCTAACTTCTAACTAAATGTTTCATGTATTTTGCTTTAAGGTATCATGATAATAATGTAGATATTTTTTTTTTACTTTAAAATTTACTTTTAAAATTCATTTTGTAAATCACTATTCATATCCTATCCCAAGTTTCAATTTAATATTTAGTTGTTCTTAACGAACGTCTCTGATAAAAAATAAATTTATTTTAATTAAAATATAACAATCTAAAGTAACCTACTGGTTATATTTACATTTATGTTATATCTTAAGTATTTATAATTTATTTCACTGAAAGAAAGGAGATACGTACTCTATTTTACATTGTTGCCTCAGCAGTCCTAAAGACTAAAGCTGTTTAACTTTTTAGCACTGAAAACTTATATAAAATATCTTTAAAAGTCTATTTATTTTCTTCGTCTACGTACCAAGGTCTTCCCTTACACAACATCGTCCTTGCCTAGCTTACATATCAATAAAAAACCGATACCCACTCCAAAACCCTCGCTTCGCTGAGCATATTTACGTTTTTTTTCTCATTCATCGCTCACATGTCTGGATGGATGAGTCTACTCTGACATTTTGTGACATTAAGCTCCGTTGGGCTTGAATATTCCAGCCAACCTCTTTTTAAACAGATAAGCAAATGAATTGGAAGCCTTTTGTGATATGTTCTCCCGTATTTAAATTTTTGAGTACACGTTGGCATGTTTTGAATATGGTAGGCATAGATATTTTAATAGATATTGCTTTTGGCCGTTTATTTTTTATTATCTGTTGCCTTTTTGTGTCGTAAGTCTGTGTTGTACCTATATACATTTTTAGCTCCTTTTTACATTTATACGAAGGTTAGTAATATATCCAAAAATCGCTTTACGTACCTTATATTTGACACACACAAGTGGTCTATTTGTTACTTAGTCTATTTATTAAATATATGATACATAACAACATAGCCAAATAATGATCCAAAAGAAAGAAGAACAATAAAGACTAGTAGTAGAAGTAAGTAAAAGAATAATAAGAAGAGTAATAATGTAACCCTAACAGAACAGCAAGGAAAGGTTTGTTTTAAAATAAAAAGAAACCAAATTTTTAGGTGATATTTACATAAATACTAGCAGATATGTTTCTCTTGTTTAAATATGGCTGTTTACTACCGATAGCAACATCGTTAGAACGGATTTCTCGACACTAATTAAATGTCTTAAGGTGGGGTGCGAAGGGATTGTAAAATATTTCGGCAATTAAGCCTCCAGTAACTGAAGTCCACGGAGTGAAAAATTAATTAAAATTTAAGCCTTTCGCCTTTTGACTCCCTACGCAGACGCAGGATAAAAGGGATCTACAGCACACATTTCAGTGAGCAACTAAAGATCATCCGCACTAGATAATTTGAATGGCGTTATGCGGTATGCACGCAACATATTAAAATTAAATTATATCAAAAGTACGCGTTTGCGTCTCGCAACCAATGAACATTTTCATTAATTAGATTCATTATACCAACTTTTCCGTATAAATTTTCCATGCATCAACGTGAGTTGGGGTGGATTTCATTTAACTTGTTCCGGGATGCTATCACGTTTTCGATGTATCCTCAAGCACAGGGGTGAGAAAAGTAAATAGGAAATTAATTAAAGAATTACATTTGTAGAAATGATATAATAAGTATATGTAACATGTCTTTACCTGGAGTAGCAATGTCATACCTATGTAAGGTTCTGTAAAGAATATGTAGTTTTGATTATTTTAATGCATAATTCATCATCATTTTATTACAGAATTAGCCACAATCCTGATATTCTAAGGCGACAGTTCAGACTATATCTATTAGTATGGTTTTATTTATTTTACATATAATATACTTATCTGTCTACTCTTTCTAAAGTCTTTTTAAAGTATGAAAACTCAAAGCCTTGTCTTTCTAGACTCACCAGTTAAACTTTTTAAACATACATTATGTGACGCGCAATATTGTAATTGTTTCACTAATAAACTAAAACCCATCCGATATATCATGTGTCTCCTTTTTTAATATTTTAATTATTTCCTGTTTCACTTTTACCTAACACGCTCAGTTTATCAAAGGGACAATAATTGCATTCAAAATCAAAGATGCCCAGCGATAGGGCGCGGTATTTTCACTAATTAAGGCCCGACATGCGCCGAGCAACAATTAAGAGGAGCGATTGTTGATAAGCTCGCATCGAGCTATCAACCGCTCAGAATAAGATTGCGTTCAGAATAAGATTGCGCTTAGTTAAGCTAGTAAGGTCGGTGTGCCTCACACCTTATTAAGACCTTCTTTTAACGTGTTTTAACTCGGTGCGTTATCGTGGATGCCGAGTCTTTAATAAATGGCTGTACATTCTTTATTCCCAAATCGCTGTTTCAAAATAGTTTGCGAGATTTTTCTTATTTATTATGAAAAGTTAGAGATATTTCGTAATCGTTAGTGGATACTGGTATCATTTAATAAAATGATTATAATACTGTAAAGTATTCTTTATTTACGAATTGCTGCTATCATCAGAATGTTTATTGGTTTGTTTATTGATTTACCAACATAAACAGTGTACACAATCAAAAAAAAAACCGAACGAGGTTGATACATCTGACAATTCGTACAATTATGGGAAGTCACATAATGCATAAATGTATATAAGTTCATTGTACTGTACTTAATATACAACGAAGAAAATTACAACAGTATAAACTTAAAAAATAAAATTATGTATTAAATCTAAATATGTCTAATATTAAAATTACCTTCTTCATCTACTTTATAAGAAAGCAAGTTAAATATAATTAAACAATGTAAAATTCACATACTCATATGGTTTATTTATTACGATAAGTCACTTGTCGTCAGTCAATATATTTGTTATAAAATAACTGGATGGAGTCAAATATATTGAAGTGCATAATCTCTTCTTTAATACAGAAAAATTTCCAATTTCCAACTACCAAAAAGAAGGCCTAAAAGAAAGCCA
This sequence comes from Cecropterus toxeus, assembly GCA_018249875.1. NCBI lineage: Eukaryota > Metazoa > Arthropoda > Insecta > Lepidoptera > Hesperiidae > Cecropterus > Cecropterus toxeus. Next base: position 1,374 of record DWNE01003499.1, on the reverse strand, counting down.
CACTATTTTTATGCAATGTTAACAAACGTTTTATTCTCCAACGGCTCGATTTCATTTAAAACGTCCTGGTTTAAAATTAAAAGAATATAATAGCGGCCAAGGGTCCTTCTCATGTAAAATGTCTGAACCGTAATGCAACTTCACGTTCGTTGAAGATGGCTCTGCCGGATAGATGCATTAAGGTAAATTGATACAACGTAGATTTGCGTCTGTTTGCCAGTTGTAACCTGGAAATGAAGACAATATTATGCAAAAATAAAAGGTCAAATCCCGAATTAATGTAAGTAAAACTCTTTTTATAAGATATGTATTTTTAATCGTTATTGTTTTGAAACTCAATGTAACGTAAATGTGTCACGGTAAAGAAAAAAGCACATAAATACGATTAAGTTGGCGAGATAATGGAACACAATACAAAACACAGTATTTTGAACTAATATTACATACATGTAATACTTATATTATTTTTTAAGTTTAATAAATATTGCGAAGTTTACATTTAACGTAATACTTCTGACACTAATATCTTTTTTAATCTTTTGTAGTGTACTTTTCTGCCGTATATGAACTACAAATACACACATTTTTTGACAGCACAGGAAGTCGTAAACCACCTGATGGTAAGTAGCCATGCCGTCCATGAACATCTGGTTACCCCAGATAATATCATAATCTCACTTGAAGTTGATTACGGATGCATTGCTACCCCTGAGAACTAGGTTGGAATACCACACAAATTACCACACACACAAAGTATGTCTCCTTACAACACCATCCAGATCAGAACACAGCAAAATAGAAAGAAAGAAAGAAAGCTAAAATTGCTGTTATTAGACAGAAATAAGCATAGCGGAGTTGCCTTCGGCGTCGAACAGCAAACGATTTTACCTTTAAATTTCTCGTAGTTCGACTGTGGATCTTTACTCAGATTCTAACTTACTTGTAATACTCACGCTCACGCTTTCTACACTCATAGCCACACACTAGGATTTTCTCCTGTGTCGTGGGTGCCATGGACACACAAAGACGAACACAAACACCCAAACCCAGAACAAAAATCTAAACTCATAATTCATATTTCTGTCTGGCCGGGAATCGAACCGGGACCCACTGCGCGACAGATCGGTGGTGACCGCTTGGCCACGCGAAATCTCATAAAGATGTGTAAAACTTTTGGGTGAATTGCAATGATATGAAATCTCTTATATATGCCACTGCATTAATGTTACGGGGCGTAAGGAAATTTGCTGTTTTCCGCTTTTAAATATATGGCACAGTAAACATATTATTGTAAGGTATTGAAACTTATGCTACAAGAACGCATCTGTGTTACGTATTGTCCATGGGTTGCAATAATCAGTTACCACTAGTGGG
>DWNE01003498.1:0-16588 GCA_018249875.1 Cecropterus toxeus | reverse complement strand
GATGTTTTCCTTCACCGTAAAGCAGTGATAATTAAATTCTAATACGCACATCATTTTAGAAAAATCAGTGGTGCGTGCCTGGGTTTCAAACCCCGGATCCTCGATTGAGAGGTCGAGTTTCAACCATTAGGCTGTCACTGCTCTATGCTCGTTTGCTACTTCTAATTTATAAAACAAGTGTATGGGTAGACCTTTTTCATTTTTATACGCATGTCAAAATGATTCCCAGCTCTGGGCATCATTTTTTTAATGATGACAAGACATAAAGTGGGTCGGTATCTATAAAAAACAATACTAATATAATGATTATGTAAAAAAAATATGTCACTTTTCTGCGCCATTTCAAGACAGCGAGTGTTCTTAAATATTCTAGATTCAAATGCATGTTTCATTGCGAAGTTCCATATTTACGCCGACTGCAGGGCCGTAAGGTTAAGCTTTATTCCTTATTCATGCTGTACGGGCCCAGGGCTGTACCGGGTTCCCTAGAGGTGGACCTGATATTACCCGGACATAAATCTTTAGTTTTATGTTTGCGTATTTCGTAGACAATACTTGGACAGAACAAGAAAATAGGGCAATGTTGTGGGTATGAGAGGTAATGAGGAAAAAGGTAAGATGTTCTATAAATTTTCTGTACATTTACATAATTATGCACTCTGATATTTATATCTATGTGTTTGGATATTATTATCGATATTTTTTCGCAATTACTCTACATTTGCGTAGATCACATAAAAATACTCTATCCTTTACAAGGTGTTAAAATAAATGTTATGTTATTAATTAGCTAATAAATCGGCTGTTACTCACTGTATACTGTTGTTTTGTACTGTTTTATATGATATAGGTACGTAAGCTTTTTATTAATTAAATATGATTATAACTCCACAGCAATGAATTGAAAAATGATTGTTGATTTGATTTTTCAATGTAACATTCTGTGAGAGATTACAGTTACATACTGATTGTTTGTTGATGTTTGTTACATTTAGTATCGTAGAGTATAACATTGTCATCCATGGATGTTCTAATCTAGGCTCGGTCTGAACGCACACATCCATCAAAATGTCTACACTGATCTGGGAGGTAATTAGTCACGTTAGCGCACAAGCGAGATGACCTTTAGGTTAGACTAGCTGGCTATAATACAAATATTCAACCCCTATTTAACCCCTCAGGATTGAAACATCAAATATTCTTTTTTAGTGCGTCCACCATGCACATCTTAAATAAACTCTTTGTCTAAATTTCATTTTAGTCTAGTATCTTAGTCGACCTTGGTAATTAAGTCTATGCGTTTCCTTCTTTTAGCGACCATCTTAGACCTCGTCCAGAAAGGGCAAAGGGCTTTTCTCTGGACGCATTGTAACGTACTGATTTTATAAAGCTTAGATACGTTAAGGATTTCAAACTTTAACAACGATGGAATATTAAGTAAAGCATAGTTTATTAACCCGTTGTAGAAGAACAAAAATGTAAAAAAGTAGATGAGCTAAGATATTATAGAAAAATTCAAACCCCTAAGGGGACTAATACGTATGAAAGCTCGTATGAATATAAAATATTATTTGTTCAGAAAGTTGAGTTATTTGTTTCGCTTAGTAATAACTCTCCCGCAATGTTAGTTCAGTGTTTCCTCCGCAATAATTAATTGCGAACATGTTTATCTTTATAACTAGACAAACAGTAAGAGTCAGCATTAGGTAGGGTTTTGAATGGGTATTGTCGGTACGGCTTAATAAATAACTTCCTGTGAAGTTATTTAATTAATTTAATGAAAACAATATCCACAATTAATTTACATTTATTCTTAGATGAGTTTTAGATAACCTTTGGTATTTATTTTAACCTTACCTTCTAATAAGTTTAAACTTAAGCATTTTAAAATTAATTGTTCATAATTATTTGATAAACTATCGTCAATAAAAAAATGTTTGAGTGGTTTTAAAGGTGGGTAAAGTCCTATGTGTATTTTATCAAAGTTGGGAATTATGGCCATTTTTTTATTCTTCAAATTAAATCATGCCGTTCTATAAAGGTCGATTGAATACTCAAATAATTTGAAAATTCCTCTGTACGTAATTTGTTAAAATAAAATTTGATGAATCGAGTTAAACTGTAACCAAAATTAGCAGCCTATAGTGTAACAGTAGACAGAATAATATCTTGTCAATGGTGTGTATACGTTGTGATAATGATAACACCACAGTTAAACTACATAATTTTAACTTCAAGGCTTTGTTATAATTGCCTTTAGCATACACATGACACCCACGGCACTATTACGACACACGGAATTATAATTTATACCCATACATTAAGCGTAATACCTCCACATTCAAAATATCGATAAGCAAGTGGAACTAAGCGCTCAACTCCATTAGCGTTGAAAATATTAATTTATCACATAACCGTTCATGTGCGCTTCCCCATCGTTTTGTGTGTGAAACAATGGTGATTCAACGACTGTGCGATATGGCGGCATTTATTACGTTTTGTACAAAAGGGATGGGATATAATCGTTATCCTGGTGATGGTTCATGTGAATTATATTGAGGTTATACGATGGTTGTATGATGACACATATATTCGCGGTAAAATCTAGTTGTAAAAAGTTTAGGAAATTGAGACCACATTCCGTATGTTCACGTTTTTCAAGGAATTTTCTAGATTTTTTAATTTTTTCTCTGTATCCCTAATAGTTTATTCGATAAGTACTTCAGAAAAAAAGTAAAGGATATTATTCCTGATTTTTAAAGATTTTGATATCTGGATTTGAATGTCATTATTAATTTAATGAGCGGTGAAATTTTCAATTGTTTTTTCAATTATTTTGTAAAGTACGATTAAAAACTAAACAAATCACACACATATAATTTTATTTATATTACATGTATAACAAGATAATTTGCTAATCTGGTTAATTTATATATAAAGTCACAAGTATATACGAGTAATAAATGCGTAGGATAGAATGTACATAATATAATCTGTTGAGTGAGTCAAAGTCAAAGTATTTGTGCTCGCTGCCAGGTTTCATAATGAACTACGAATTGCTCTGTTGTTATCAGACTTTGTCTTAATATGTACTAAGTTCTCGCTTACCTCTATCTATCCAGTATGAGTATATTATCTATTGTTTTATCAACAGAACAAAAATGTTACTTTTTTGAGCTACTCTACATAATATATAGATTGACAAAAATCCCCGACATGGTTTAATGCTACCAAGAAAAATGTAAACCCACTACACTATCAAATATTTAATCTTTGTAATCTAGATTCATTTAAAAATATTTATTTAGTTGTATTAAGAATCTTAATAAAACTAAATAAATATTTTAAACAATCTTAATTTAAGATTATCAAAAGGGTGTACATAGCTTGTTACCGCTGTATTTTAATAAGGAACTCTAACAAGGACTGAGATGGTCGCCTCATATACAACCGTAAGAGAGCCGCCAATCACAGCCTTCCATCTAAACGCATGAAAAGTTTCATATTTTTCTCGCAGTGGTACCTCCGCGATCGAAAAATGTTCTACCACCTAGCCTACAAATAGTTTTGGTTGTGCTGCCACCCAATCGAACCATATTCTTTCTACCACATGGCAAAACAATCGAAGAGCAATCCTTTGCCTATAACACCAGTGTTAATATATGATCCATTTTCAAAAACTACCAAAAAGAAACTACGAGTTATACAAGCCTAGTCTCCAAAGAGAGTAAAGACCTTATTTCTATTGCAGACAGCGACAATCTTCAGGTTGTGTGCATGTTACTTTTAACTACAATTTCTTGTTATTTCTTCAGTAACTATACTCGATCTAATGTAAGTGTGTTCATCATTAACTCTTGATAAAAACAAACACGCAAAGGTCCGCTGACTCACGCGTAGGTATAGTTTATTAATATCCTTGAGATACCTTAGCGGTCAATTTCTCGACATCAACTATAAATTTACTGTGACGACCACATATACAGTCCTATGACCGTAGGTATGACTTCATCGCCAGATAATTATATGAATTATATATTTTGAAATGACCAATTTGAAAACGAGGCTCCAATTTTCTTACTGCATCCTAATAAGTTTGAGAATCACTAAAATCAATTAGTGTTTGTTATGACAAAAACTTAAATATACAATTATGTATATTTGTAAAACTAAATGGTACTAGTGACCAACGTATCCAAAAACAATACCAATACCAATACTACACGAGACATGGAATGAATTCAGAGAATATGATTCCAAATTATGATTTTAGAATGCAAAGTCCATATTCAATAAAAAGGTCTTATGAGATTTTACTTGGTTTCGTACCAAGTTAAATCTTATAAGACCTATGAGATTTTTCATATTAATCTCCAAATTAAAATAGATCTTAAACTAATTACAGTGTTACTGTGCCTATGAAGCAAATATACTTATGTCTTTAAGATTCTACAACTTCAATAATAAAATTTATCTTAAAATGTAATTACGCCATGTATATGTATATACTATCTTATCTTATCTTATCTATCTCTGTCTTAATTTTCAAGTATGTGCAAATTTTTAAATAGTTATTTATGCGATACAATAAGTCGAAATATGAAAAAAAACTGCGAATATTTTTAAAACGGCTATAAGATATCCGCAAGAATTATAAATAAAGTTAAACGGCTTATTTTTTATTCGAAAAATATTTTAAATTGCCGTAACCTATTCAAATAACTTGGTACCAAAAGCCGCAGCGTCCAATTATTTGGAGCCGCATTTTCATAAATAATAATAACATTATTATGTGGTTGCGTACTGCCCAACACAAATATTTACCAAAAATATTAATTCAATAGCTTTCCAACCGCGGTTTCTCTTACATATGAAGTTATATAGTCAAAAATACGAAACGTTTGTATTTTCTACTTTCAATAGTATTCATGCAATACAAATATTTTTGAAATATATTGATGCTTGTAATATAAATTCTAAATACTTTAATTGTAGGTCTTCAACTGCGAAGTTACTACAAAAAACCTTCTTAATCTCGTAACAAGAAATAACAATTGAATAAAGTGACATTATATAATCACACAAACAAATAACAATAACAATTTCCAAAACCTATTTTAATATTTTTTGTAACTACATGTACTTGTGTGTATATGGAATGTTTGGGTATCCTAAATTAAATGTAAAATATGTATTTTGATATATATTCCTGTTTTTGTGTGAGTGTCCACACTACAATTCACACATAGATATGATATAAAAAAATGCATTTATATTTCTACCTCATCGTAAATCGATACAAAAACTCTATACATATATCTTCGCAAAACAATAAAGACCTCTTATTAGCGAGTTTTTTATTGAATAATGCCATAGCAGATAGACTCTACTATAGGGCCAGCATCATTTTGAAACTATGAGTCCAGCCATTAATGAAAGCTGTTTATTTCCATCCTTATTCGACGCCTGTAATGAAGCCCAGCCATGAATACATATTGGTGCATTAGTGTACGTACCAATGATGCTGCATAATTAATAACAACTCCGTTCTTAACTCTACCGTAGAGACGCGTTTTGCTTGTCTAATAATATTGTAGAATAACCACATTATAAGTTTACTACTTTTCTATTGATTAAGAATTTTGATTGAAAAATGTACCTCCTAATGAACTAACGGATTATGATTAGTAAATTTTACTTTAGTAAAGGTTTCTATTAATATCTTATATACATTTTTTATTGTTTACCTAGAACTCACAAAAATCAACATCTACAAGTGATAAAATATTAAAGTTGTATTATTAAATTTTACTACATTTTAACGATTTTTTTTTTAATAATTGCCATGCGTGTTATTGACTGAAGGTATTGTTCATAATTTTAATTTAACGTTTTTTTTTAAGATTTTGCCAAAACAGTCATGTAAAAGTAAAAGTAATACATATATTATAGATTGTTCTATTTACTAGCTTTATTTTGATAACCACATTGTCGTAATAGTTTAACAAATCCTATCTCCTCCCCCCCCTTTTCCTCTATTACAGGCGCCATTTTTTATAATTATATAGCCTATGTCACTTTGGAAACTGAGACAATTCTAATGATATGTCATACGTCACAATCCGTCAAGACGTTTAGGCTACCCTTCTCCTAGATTTTATCCCTAATCTCTGCAACTCTCTCAGGAAGAGATGTGGTGTTATTCAATACCGACAGGACACAGATCATAAACTTAAAGCTTTAAAACGTAAACGCCTTTTAAATTACTTAAAAAACTTATTTTCAGTAAACAAACTATACTTTTCCTTGCTACCCTCCATTTATTTATCTTTAGCTTAATTAAACAGAATGTCTACACAGTTTATAAGTCTATGGCGTTCTTAATTAATTTAGCATCAGGAGGAGCGCGAAATCGCTAAAACGACGTAATTGGTCGAGGATCGCGCATCAATCCCGCGCTGTACCATGCCACTAAATCTATTAGTGTTTAAAAGCTTTATCTTTCATACAATGTTTTGAATCGCAAATAAAAATTTGCATTAAAATTATAGTACAAGTAGTATTTACAATATAATTTAAATGTGAATTTTAATTTGTAATTTTCTTTATATACTTAAGTGTTATCAGATATAACGTCGTATTATAGAATATCTAGTCTAGTTAAGTATTTGCAATAATACATCCTCCTACAAGTAATCATACATTAATATTTTAGGTTTTCGCCGTGGAAGCGCCGAGTGCGGGATTCTAACCCACTAAAACCCATCTAGTGGCTGAATTTATGTTCATATTTTATTTTAATTTCTGTAAATTTTCTTTTATTACACATTTTGTTCTGACGATAAAATAAGTAAAGTGTGGCGTTGGTCTAAATAGTTTTACTCTGCCACAACCCGTGAATGCCTTTGAAGGTGCGAGGGAGTAAAAATACAGGAAATGCGTAGAAGGATCTTCTTGTGTACCATTTACTACTGTAGTCACCAACATTCTTGCCAGGATCGATAATTACTGATATATTAAGGAGGGTCCAATTAGGGAACACCTATACCAGCTGTTTCTAATCTAGTTTTTATAATGTATAAAAAATAAGATTAAACATAAAATGAAGAAAGGACCTAAATCGTAATATGACGGTAATTGCATAGGAGTAAAATAAATATACTAAGTGACAAATAGGCGTTGTAATTTAAAGACTTTGGCTGTAATATATTAATACTAGACGTGAATAAATCAGTCCCTTAAATAAAGATATCATGTATACTGAATAAGTTTTCTAAAAAATGTACAATATACAAACTCCAAACTTAACGCAAACAGCTGATTTGAGGTGGCTGAGAAGATTCAGTGTAACTGTAGTTCATCTTAAATTAATTAATTAACGTTAATTCATATTACTGTAAAATTAAACGTAACTGTAGGCCGGCCGCTTTAAGGCGACCAAATTAAGAAAGAAAATTATTTAACGATGCCCTCAATTAAATCAAGGCGGTCGTTAAAGTTATAAATTAATTTGTAACTGCTCGTCCTGTCGGATTACAACTTTCTCAACATCGCCATGCAAAATGGCAGACGAAGAAAAAAATGCTTACAAGAAATTATCGACATGTAAATACGCCTACCGAGTAACCATACGATTCAAACCTCACTCACGAATTTTACATTAAAAATATAGTTTTATGCTTATTATATTACAAGCCGTCAGACTTTGTTCTGTATTAGCTATTAATTTTTGAATTGGAATTGGTAAGACTCACAGTTATGTCAAACACCAAACAAGGTAAGGTTAGGTTTTGTTGATTTTTAATTTTTTCGTGGAATGTTCTTTGTTCTTATTTTTTTTGTTATAAGTACCTTCTCTTCTCCTGAAAGTAACAAACGCAACAAAATCGCGAAATCGGTCCAGCCGTTAACGCGCGATGCTATGACCAAGAGAAATAGGGATTAATTTTTTTATGTATATAGATTTTAGAATTGAAAACTTGGTGCTCTAACTCCACTGTGGTTAATGGCTTTTAAATTTTTCAATTACTTTAGCTTCATTTATTAAAAATATTATTTTCTGGCTCTCCTATATTATTACCGTTTTTGTGTTGTTTTATTTCTTGCAAAGCAACGATGTATTTAATTAAATTCATCAATGTTAATACTACTCTAAATCAAATAGTCTTACTTGACATATAATATAGGTAGACTTGATATATAACAAAGTTTATGTTCTTTTTTTTGTGAAGACTTACAATATTTAATTTACATTTATATTTGTATTGTATTTACATTTAACTATTAAAAGCAATTATATTACCATTAACATTTAACTGACATTTTAGTAACGAAGTATTTTATTAGACATAGCTCATATAGCAGACCTTAAACTTGAAACGCAAAATACAGATTCCAAAGCCAAGGTAAAAAGAATAAATATGAATTAATATGATCAATTTCAAATTACGACGAATTCATCAAAGGCTTAGAACAAGCTAACAGGATGGGTGCTATAAATAAAGTCTACTTTCATCCTAACTTTAGCGACCTATTCAATGTAATGACCAGCTCGTTCCAAGTGACCTTTTTGCAATACGACTAACTCCTATAAAAGGTTATGTCCAGATAACTTTATTTCACATAATGCGTCCCCATCCCTTTGAAAAGGAAAGTTGTATAACATTTTTTGAGATCGCTTTCCTTTTAAGGCTACTAAAAGGAGTTTTTATTGCAAAAACGGACGGGACAGAGCAACCGAGCCATCGCTGCATCAAAGGGTTTAGTCGGCTTCGTGGAAGCAAACATTTTTTATCTTTTGTGTCCTTTTAAATAGATTACAATAATTGTTGCAATGTCAAATACAATTTTTATCAAGGTAAACTGAATCTGAATTAACCAAACACAATAAAAAATGTACTTATCATTACAATTGCTCATTGATATGCGAGTTTCAAATGCTAATTTCGCCTTCGAGAAAACTAAACCTATTCATACGTGAAATCGACGGCGTAATGCGTGTGCGTTGTTTACGTTACGCAAATTATATAACATCTTAAAGCATCGAGGGCAAAAAGGTCGACCACCTCTCGGTATTCGAAACAATTAATAAAGATCACGTCGCATGCTCCGGTGCTCTGCAAAAAGAAGTCCAAAATCGCATCCCGTGTTGCGAAGTTCCAAGTTCAAATTAAAGCCGTCCTGCAGGGCGCAGCGTTTCGAGCCAGTGCGCCGGCGCCGACGAATCCGATCGGACGAGGATAGCGCGCGCGTGCGATTGCGAAATACCGCAAATATTGTGCGCATCGTGAAGTGTATGTGCGGATTCTTTGCACAAGTGTTCCGGAACCGTCTTCGATATTTTTGTGGTATTTAATTAAAAAATCCATGAAATTCAGTTCTGTAGTTCGCCGTGCAAATTCGTGATTGTGCACTATTAGTGGGAGTCTTAGAATTAAATTGCTCTGTGTGCTGTGCTTCTGGATTCGTTAATTAGAGTTCACTGACTTCTCTCATATTTATTTCAGTTAATTTTCGTATGTTTGCTCACAAATTAAGCCGCTTGGGAAGAGGCCGACAAGCATTTATGACAGAATCATTATGATTCACGTTAACTTCCACTAAACTTGTCAAACTATTGATGATCTAATCGACACCTACTGCTTTATTGTTATTACGATTTTAGCTATTTGTGATAAATTGGCAAACTGGTAATTTGTATTAATGTAAACACGCCTTAGTGTTAGAACATTAATCAGTAGAATTATTGCTGCATAATTTTAGCTGTTAGCTTTCAAGTTGCAGTTCAACAATGCAACACTAAGATGAAGTGGGCAATTGTTTTGCGATTTTACTTTTTACATTGTTCTTACAAGTCTTTACGTGTTTACGAGTTTAAAGCTCTTGGCTCTTTGCCACGAGCGATTCAAACGACCCTTTTTATTTGTATGTATTTGGCATTTAATGATGATTGTTTCTATTATTCAATTATGCGCGCATTATAAGCGACCACAAGGTTTCTCCAGCCATAGTACTAGAGAAAATATTTGCAGCTTACGACAACAATGTGACCTTTCTTGGAACAAAAACACTTCAAAGAAATAATACGTTGTTAACATCTGTTATTTTATCTAGACTAAATAAGTTCGCATAAATAAACATCATGTAGGCGGGTACGAAGGTATTTATCGTTAAGCCGTCACTTGTATAATATCGTCCCACAGCGAATTTTACTGCGTTTTATTTCGTTCAGGTGTTTTGTGCAAATCGTCAGCATTTTTCCAGTCGCGTTGCACGTTTGCATACGCGTATGTTTTATTTTTCATGTATTTCTCTCATACGAGGTGTAAGCTCTAGGTTTATACGTTCCCATGAAGTAGTAAAATTGTCAACGAAATTCATCTCTGTCATGGACCATGCAAAATTTACTTTATGGAATTAAGATGACGTCGCGTTATGGAGACTTATGGTTAATTTATATATAATTCTGTAATCATGTAATTTAACATTATTAATTTTGAATAGTCATAAATACTTATTTATGAGTAACGATCATTAATCGTTCTATCGCTTACAAAATAAAGTCGGGTTGAGTTCAATCAAGGAGATGAATAATAAGTTTGTGTGAAACAAAAGTTGTTCTACCGATACCGATTAAGGATAGATTATATTTCAGATTAGATTACATTTAGACATACTTAATTTTTTTCTGTTGAAGCTATAATTAAAAAATCTACTTTTTCTCATCAAGAATAAGAGATAGTACAGTGGTTTTGCTACTGTTTTAATGATCTTTAAGAATTTCAAGTCTTGAATGTACCTGATGGTTAGTATGTACTATTCGAATAATCGACATTCCCAAACTCAATGTGTATTTTATGAGCATTCTTCTTATAAGCATCTGGTATCTGATCATCTTCGTAGTTCTTTGGAATGCTAACAAAATATCTTGTTTGACCTGTCAGTTGAAATGTCACTATGCGTAATTGATGTCGCCATATTGAGACAATAATATAGTGGAGCGAAACTCGTCGCACCATATAAGAACTAACAGTCGGTTTCTGTATAATTTTGCCTCGAACTTACGGTCAAGACATTTCAAAGGAAGTAGAAAGATTGTCTTTAAAACTTTTACGTTTAAATATAATTACGGACGCTGTTGCTTAATAACACTTATTACAAGGATTAATAATAATCGGTTTCTATGAGAGAGGCGTAGCAAAAAGTTTATTAGTCTATGATTTAGTATACTGCTAGCTAAATAGTTAGAAACATACAGATCTACGAATTAAAACATTATTATTAGTAAAAAACAACTTAAATGTTTAGAACTTTTTGTTCTAACTCAGTTACATGAAAATACAAGTTAACAAACAATCAAGAAACGAGAAGATGTTTGTCATTAAAATTTTGACCGGGAAGTGAACCCGGAATTTTTGCATGGTAAACCGATAAAAAATCTACGTTAAACTTTAAGATGACAAAACGTCAGAATGACATAAAATATAGAGTTGAACGTGGATAACAGATGACCACGCTGATACGAAGTCCGTAGTTTTATAAATTATAATCCATCTGAAGAGATCATGTTTCGCACTTATCTTTAAGATCCTTGAGATAAAACAAACCGTTACCGGTAAAAGGCTTTGCTATAGTTGCGTTAAGATTTTATGGGTTTACTTACAAAGCGTGGTACGGACTGACCGCGTTCTCCTAAATTTAAGTTAGAAACCATGTTATATTACAGTGTGTTATATGCTTTACAAGAATGTGTATAAGGATCTATACAGTTTAATTTATCACGAACTTATTACAGTTACAAAGTATCTACTACTATATGTATGGCTTGAACATTGGAGGAAAACACGGATTAGAAGAATTAACACAATTGCGTGTTTTATAAAGAAATCTTAGAGTAAATCTAATGATAACAGTGTTTGATTGATTTCTATTTCACATATAATTTCAAAAATCAGGGGTAAATTCTTAGAATTCAAACATAGCCTAAGAGATGTAATACTTAGAATCGTTATTACCTAGATATTGTATTATCAAATGAACTTAAAATTAATAATTTACGAAACTAATTGAAAATAATACGAACATCCACGTACCATAAAACAGTAATCGAATTTGAATAAGTGCTAGGTTTATTCAAAGCAGCTCGAACAAGTTGGTCAATAGAACCGAAACTTGAAAGTTATTACCTCTATTTCTCAAGAGCTAATAAAATTATACAAAGCTCCTATTACCCTTGAGCTATTATTGAGCTAGGCTATTTCTATCGGTATTGCAATGGTGCTGGTCAATGACATTGTCGGTTCTGTCTTCAGTAATTGCAGACCCTTAACAATTGACTTGCAACGGTACGATGACTGCGTGGTTAGTACTTACTGCTTCTAATTTATAGACTTTCGTTTCAACCAAGGCTAGGTCCGCTTGAACGTCCGGTAATATTGGAGGATATAATTTTGCAATTTATAGAGTCTAGGAATTAAACGGAATTTGTAGTAGTGTTTTGATAGGTCAGTTACTAAGATCGGCTTTTTTAATGTAGATATTTAAAAGAAGTTACTTTTAAATTTTAATCCTACATTGATAGACGAATATCTGACCGCAAGACTATTAATTAAATGAGGTATGAGTATTTATATAACTGAGTAGCCGAAATTTGGCTAAACAGAAATCAAACCTTTAGTCGACCACTAACTTAATATAATCAGTAATTAATTTGAAATATAGTATGAGTATTTTAAATTAATTACTGATTATATTAAGTTAGTGGTCGACTAAAGGTTTGATTTCTGTTTAGCCAAATTTCGGCTATAAATCGGTATAAACCTTTCGGTCTTCGGTGAAGCCTCGAGTTTGCTTTTAAAAATTGATTAAAATATTTTATTAAACGTATTTGTATTGTAGCAAAAAATATAAAAATAATGGAAGTAATGTTGCATAAACACATTATTTTATTTGAATTAAAACTTCTCATCGTATTTACTACGTTGTTAAAATAATATTGCATTGTTACGTACTAGCTAACTGCGCGTTATTTTCCGACACAAAGGTAAAAGAAAAAATAGGTACCTATGTATGTGGAAAATCTTCTTAACTGTCCGTCATAATCGGTAGAAAATCGGTAGAAAAGGCCATTACTAAGATGAGATAGATTAAAATATCATTAAATAAACTGCTTCGAGATTTGCGAATAAACAAAATATATGTGCAGAAAATGTAGGTTAATTTATGACAATATTATACATTATTCAATGTATACATAAATTAATATTGTTGGTAATACAATACATTGTATAAATTTTATACGTTGCATTATTGTAAATAATATTTTAGTATCCAATAAATAAACCTATTTCAATCTTCGACGTCTTTAATGAGTTTAAATGCTCTCTGTACGGATACAGTACGCACACTATGGATATTGTCCCCTTTTATGGTTTCCTCATTTAGCCAATTAGCTCACCGCATACAATATTCATTTCAATGAATATTTATGTGTGGTCACTAGGGGTTTATAAATGAATTATAGTCCTTAGTAATTATATGCATAACATTTAAGAGAACCATACTCAGTTTATTTAACGTTAATTAAAATTGAAGTTGTACATTTTGACTTTAAGAGTTTTTTTACTATTCAGCAATTTATGACATGAGTCGAATATTTAATAAAGAAGTAACCAACTTCCTTAATTACCAGAAATAAAGAATAAATGAAAATCTGCGAGCACTTAAATATAAATTTTCATAGGGATTTTCATTCGTTCCTACAATAGTTCAATAATATGCGTCTTAATCAAAAAGAAATGCATAATGCAATAGAAATACTTCAATACAATGTATTTATGTTCCGGTATTTGCTGGATCATGTCAAAAATCTCACAGGAAGAAAGGTTATACAGGTTATTAAATAATGTCAATAATAATTGAAGTACCTCCACCTCATGTAGAGTTCATTAGTGTGAGTTGAAAATGTAAATTAATCTTTAATACAGAATTTCTTTTTCCGCTTATTCTCAATAACAAACAACCATACTTTAAACAAATTATTTTTGATTTCGATTCTGTCCTCGGTAAGAGTAGGTTTTGGTTACAATTCACAGTAGTTGCCAAGTGATTGAACTATACACCAGTTTTCGAACTATGAATTTTTCTTTGATAACTTTTAAATACCTTTCAAGTGTGTAGATTCTCAAAGAATTGTCAGCTTCAGAGATTCAGAAATATCGTTTATCAATTGCTTAACATTTAAAAGCTATTTTTATTTCACAAGTAAAGGGTTCGATGGTGTAATGAGGAACGAACGTGGGTTATTTTATAAATGACCAACAGGGTTGTTCCACTCGGATGCACCGACATGAGCGAAGTTGGCGTGTGGGAGGCATAATTCACGATATCCCGTTGTATAATGATGGTTGACCACCACTGCATGACGGCTCATGACGGCCAGTCAGTTGTTGGTGCTACTTTAAACCAGTAGTATTTAACTTCCTATAATAGTTGTTACTATACAACTTAATCCGGTTGTCAGTTATCTAACTTTAAGGACTAAGTGTTCTCCGAACCTACTCCTAAGTTGATTTTTTTGGTATTTAAAAGTTTAAATTAAACTTTGTATCTATAAAAGCGTAGTAACTTTTTCAAAATTGATACGTTGCGCTTTTAAATTTAGATACATATCAAAAATAATCTTCTAGCTTAGCTTGGTTGCTTCCCAGGTGTCATCTATTACGCGTATCTAATCAAAAGAAACGTTGTAAATTGATTCTAGTAGAAACGCCGTGAAAACCAGTGAGCTATCGAGAACGACCCATAAATACCGTGTAATCAATTTCTTGACACGCGAATGTGTTCGTGTGTACAAAGACGATTGAATCGATCTGAGTTAACGTGTAAAGTGTAGTGAGTGATTGTGATGAACGATGTTGATCACGAAGTATACGGCGATTCTGCTGGAGAGTGCGAGGAGTTCAGAGGCGAGGAACACGGTCTTAAGGATGAGATCTGGAAGCGACTGGTCCTCGTCTATGGATAGCGCGCCAAGCAGTCATCGGCCGAGGAGACGACGCCATTTTGCTTACAGGTATGTTTTTGAAAAAAGAGCGATAATACTTATAAATTTAAATATTAACCGGCTTATTTATGAGGCGACGATGATCTCAATCTTCGGGAGTAACAACTCATCTGTCATTCATTGACTTCACCCTGTTCTATATGAAGTTGCTTACAGATGTCCATGGACTGTAGCGCCTACTTACCATCAGGTCGACTGCATGCTCCTTTGTTACTTTATTGTGATAAAAGAGTCAATGATTTTATATGATGTTAAATAGTCATTAGTTAAGCTTGTTAGGCGACCACAGCGGATAGTGGACTTTCCTACCACAGGTTTAAATAAAATTACTAGCAGAGATCGTAAATATAGTAAACTGCCCCAACGATGTTGAAATAAAGGTTTTTTTTGCCAATTATAAATGTTTTTTTTATATACCGACGTATAGATTTAATGTTGTAAATTCCAAAACAAATAAAAAGATACATATCAGTACATAAATAGCTTACTTCACCCGTTTATTGCTTCAATCTCAGAGCTCCTTCACACTGCTGTTTCTTCGGTGTAGGCGTTCGATGGACGTATACTATACGCCGACGTGTCGCGCCGTCTGCAGTAATCGGTTTGGTACTTTCATGAACAAAATGCATTCAGATGAAGAAATATTACTCTGGACTGTTTATAAAAGGAAAGGAAATAAATATGAAAGATAAATATAGTACCTAATGTAGATATCGAAACCCAAAACCTATTTTTGTGCCGATAATCGTTCAACGTTCTTAAAGAAGTCTTCATTTCAAAAAACAAAAAATATTCCTCTAAGTGCACATACCCAAGAATCTTAAAGGAAGTAGGAAATCTAATTTTACAGTACAATACTATGCAATACAACACAATTTGTTTTCATCTTCTCGTTTACTTTTTATTCGGTCTATTTCCGTTTTCTATTTGTCCTGTCCGAGAGTGGATTGATTATTTTTTCTCGTTACGCCCGCCATGCATGAGGAAGGAAAGCTTTCACAGTTTAGTTTAGTTGTGTTGTTATAATGGAAATAAATGTTTACGGTATCGCTGTAAGCTTCACGTATTTTAAATTATTTTTGGATTCTGATGTCTTTAATTGGATATACGTTAAAATTAAATATAGTCTTATGACATAGGAAGAAATTTAGTTTTTGAGAAATAATAATTGCATTTAAAAGTATAAGTATGTTAATAATTGTATGAAAATTATATTCATAAGATAATTTATTTATATATAAGTATGGAATTTATAAATGAAAGTATATGTTTCTATGTAGATACCAAATGTTTCTTTTAAAAAGTCTTAAAACCATAACGTTATGGCCAAACCTATTAATTTATTGAAAATTTCAACAAATATTCTAGATCTAGAATCAAAAAATATATCACTAGACGACATACGAATACAAAAGCTGCATTTATTAGATTGTAAGATTATATCACTCAATTCATGTGATTTGGTTCTTGCGTTTCGGTGGAAAGGTGTGGTTGCCGGCTCACTTTTATATGAGGCGACAATCT
>DWNE01003497.1:0-16588 GCA_018249875.1 Cecropterus toxeus | reverse complement strand
CTCAAAGCTAGGAGTGTCTCCTGTGTCGTGGGTGCCATGGACCCGTAAAGACGAATACACATACACACAGACCTACAACCGAAATCAAAATTCATCATTCAGATATTTGTCTAGCCGATGATCGAAGCCGGAACCCGGACCGGTACTGTGACCGCTCCGCCACGCGGTCAATTGGTCACATTAAAATGCTCCTAGCATTTTTAATGTGACCAAGGAGTTACTAAGACTAATAGACTCCCAAAATTCCTGCAGTCTATTATTTTTATTTATTTATAAGTTTTTGTACACGGTAACATTACAGTATATCATACATTTAAAAATACAAAGTGCAAATTATTGTAAATTATTATTATTTATTTTACAGTTCAGAACTCCGAATGCGGGAACACCAACGCTCCCAACACACAGGGCCGGGCACTCTCAACAATGGCAGTGACAAGAGATCCACGGTAAAGGATACGAGAGATACTAAGGCACGGCGCAATGAGTGGAAGATCACGAAGATGGTTTTAGCCATCTTTCTGTCCTTCCTGGTCTGCTACCTGCCTATAACAATCGCGAAGGTGGCCGACAGCCACGTGCATTTCCCAGGTAAGATCTAAAGGTAATTATTGTGGACTACAAGTAGTATATCGGAACTAATCGGCGTTGACTGCAATGATAAGTGTTCCAAGGAACTCTTTGGTCTTGTGCCTACATCACCATCCATTGCATCACTTGCCAAAAGTTGAAGTTTCGTCCACATCAACTGGATGGCAGTCCCCCATTGTTTGATTTGCGCCCTCTTCCTTGTCACTCAAGAGATATATGTAATATGAGTTTCCTCCTGAAATATTCCCGGAGGGTTATGCAAAAAAGCTCTGCTTTAATTCCGATGATCTATTGGCTGCAAAAAGAGCTTTCCTTCAAAACCTGTGATGCATTGGCAACTTCTCTGGTGTTGCATATGTCCATAAGCAATGGTGACTACTTTCCATTAGGTTGCCCGTCTGCCTTATGTATTGTTAGGTATAAAAACAAATTATACTTGAAAATCGGTAGAAGTTCACCGCAGAACCACTATAGTTCGACAGCCTACAACTTTCGAAAACTTATACTTTTTAATTTTAACATTTTTTTTTATACAAAAATCTTTAATTTCATACATTTATTTTCTTCCAGTATTCCACATAGCGGGCTACCTGCTTTTATATGCGAGCGCGTGCGTGAACCCAATAATCTACGTGATAATGAACGCACAGTACCGTGCGGCGTATGCGGCGGCGCTGTGCTGCCCGCTGTCCCGCTTGGCCGTCACCAGCGGTGCGTATCCCTCCGCCGCATGCTATGCCAAGAAAGATCGTACCGTACTCGCCTCGTATATCCGAACTTGAAGGTATCATCTCGTTTTGTGGTGTTACACGCTGTTTAGTTCACGTATCTTGTAGTTATGATAATAATTAGGATAATATGTAAATCATATAGTTATTGTAAAAAATAATTTTGGAAAAACATAGAATAGCCGTCACGGGACGCATGGCAGATGTGAAACATCCTGTTCGTGCAAGTAATAGGCATAAAAGACAAGATTACAATAGGAACTAATATGTACCATAATGAAAATACAAACTACGAACAGTATCGCCACTACAGCAGCCCGCTTCGTTAGCGCCTTCTTAGATGCTTCACATCAATTAGTAAAATAGTAATGAAATTAATGGAAAAGTACTTAAAATTTGTAAATAGAAAATATCTTACGTAACTAAATTATTTGACATTTTAAAGCTGCTTACTTTGATGAAAAATGTTTTCAATAAATAGCGTGTCACACTGCTTTTCATTTTATTTTAAAATCTTTCAAGTCATACTCTTCGAAATAAACTAATCATTCATTACATATTTTTGTTTGCATGATATGCAACAGTTCTTTAAAATCTATTGAATAATAAGTATTATTGATATGCAGCACTATTATGCTTTGTTAATTAATTATATACTTTTCCTAACTTTTCCTTTTACTTACTAACAATCATTACCAATCTTTATGGCCATACGGATTAATGTATTGTTATGGAGCTGTGAAAGTAATTGAGCTGGATTAAAACCGAACGTTTGAAATTGTGGGCAAATCTTTTAAAAAGCTGGCAACATCATATACGTACAAAATTTTCACAACATGGTGCAAGATATCATATGTTTTAAAAATATGTTATCCCAACTTGCTTAAGCAGGCAATATATCCAGCTGATGTAATTCTAAGTGGAGGTCATAAAGACTGGTGTGAAAAAATGGCTAGATCAAATCTTAAAACCTAAACGACCAATAACTAGTCCCAAATTCTTTTTAGAGAAATGGAACGAGCGTCACGGGTACAGTTACAGCAACACACGAACGGCGCTCAGCCAAGTTTCACTGGGGGAGTCGAGGGCAGACCCTCGGGGGCCGATATCCACCGCCCCCGGAAGGTAGGGTCCCTAGGGGGCAGTGGGGTCATCGGGCCAGGGCCCTATGTATCGCACCCCAGCGGCTCCTACGGGACCAAAATGAACATCGCTTCGGGATCGCAGAGGAACTTAGTGAAATCAACGAGATTCGAAATTGATTGCTATGATAAGCGTATTGGGAAGAAAACATAGCAGCATGTCGCTCGATAGTAAGGCGTACCAAAGAATATTTTATTAAAATTATCTTTATATAGCGCAGTGGCGGATTTATACATTTGTCTATTCCATGGCATAGCAGAAATAGAAATCATCAGCACCCATTTAGGATTTAAATCAATTAATCAAAAGGTCGCGAGATCTAAATATTCTGCCGCCCCCCGAAGGTCTGGTGGTTGAAAAAGATAGCATTATGTTTGCCGCCACTAAAATCTGGCGCCCTAGGCTTCAGCCCACTGAGCCTGCTTGTAAATCCGCTACTGATCTATCGCTTATGTTATATAAATCGGTTCGCACTTATATAGTTTTCATTTAATGTAACAAGTTGTACTGCATATCAAGTAGTTTTGCCATTAGCAAGTTATAAAAACTTTTGCTTCAATCAATTTTCAATTCAATCAATGTAAAAAAATATAATTATAATTTTATTTGAATCGAATCATGCTTTCGTAGATTTCGTATTAACTGAAATTTACTATTTTATATTGGTTTTAAATTTTTACTACTCACTTATGTGTATTGGAATTCAAATTAAATGCTAAATCATTAGTAAACTTGTTACTCAATACTCAAACAAAAATAGTCGAATAAAATTAAGTGCGTACGTACCTACAATAATTTTAAAATTATTTTAAGTAATACTAGAGATTTCTGTAAATTTCATCCGTCCTACTAACGAGCGGCAGGTAATTATTACAATTGATGTAAATATGGTGCCTATTAAACTATTTTATTTAGCTTCAACTATGTATAGTATTCGTACCGTTCGTTTTAATGCGAACTTTTTTACAGTAGTACGTAGATTTTTTCTTGGTTGTATTTTTTTTATAAAACCTAACTGGTTGTGCATTTTGTAATGTCTTTGTATGAAATCCATACTCATGTGTTACATTCCACTACGTTATTAAAATGTAAAAAATACTGAAAAACATCATTTAAAACATTCCAAATTTTCTCTATACTATGTATTTGTGTATAATATTAAATTTTTGACCAAAGACTATGAATATTTTTTTGTAAAAATGCTCAATCTTGTCTGTCAATTTAAATATCAGTATTGTACTTTTTATATTGAAAATAAATGGATTCTACTTTTATCATAGAAGTTAGCAACATGTAATGGAATTTAATTATAATGCCATATTAATTTTAAGTTCAAAAACAATGTAAAGTAATATTAAGAAACGGTTAATTATGAAATTTAAGTTATCAAGTTATTTATTATCGTTTTAAATTGTTAACGGCTATTGTAAACATTGTTAAAAATAAAATGAAGTACCTACCAACTACTTTTATGTGTGTTTTATTTTTATTGGTCCATATATCAGAAGTTGCACAAATATTCAATTGAAGTAAAAACCAGTATTCATTCCACTTTATAGTAAGTAGTCACTGGCAATCATAAAAATCAAAATAACTGTAACAGCTCAAAGCCGTTCACATGATACTTAGTATACTTATGCAGCACTTGATTTTGCTGGAAAAAGGTAAAAATACTAGCTATGTAATATAATAATTACCTCAATTCTATTTTACCGTATCACTTGCTATCTACGACTATTCTAGTGGTCCAACAATGTATAATGTAGTCTGTGTGGTCGAATATTAATAACAATGCCATAGTTGAATCTTATACTTAAGTACTCAATATATTCTGCCAGAATATTTAAATTTATAAATAACAGATTTATTAAATTTTATGCGTTATTGTAAAAAACTAACAATTTGAAAAGTATCTAACATGCTATTTGAATTGTATAATCGTAAAACCAGCTGTATTTTAAAATGGCAACATTATAGTTTAAAATGATTTTCAAAATCCTGGATGCCACGTGGTGCATGGATGAAATTAAGAAAATAGTATGGCTGTCAAACTTCAAAAGCAGACAACTGAATTTAATTTTAATTTGACATGAGGTAGGATTAAATATACGGAGATTGTTTTTAGTTTTTATTAACGATGATTAAGTGCTTAATTATATTTTATAGTAGGGTACTATACAACAAGAGTATTTTGTTTTAGTGTTTTGAAAGAGTGGAGTTAGTTTATGTATATAAAAGTGAATAATACTGATCATCCAAAATGGATGTTGTCGGCAGCGAAATAGGGCAGAAGATGCGGGTAAATATCTTAAAATAATTCTAAAATTATCTATTTCTACATATAAATTCTTTCGTTATGTCCTCAGAAGCAAAATTAACTTAATAGAAACAATATTATACCTTGAAACCGATGACCAGAACGATGTAAAAAAAGCTATATTATTGCCTTCATTCCTACTTAGCCACGAACCATTTATGTTCCACTGATAACTATAAGCATCCTCTACAAGGTGCAGAAGAGTGCAAACTCTAATACACATTATTTATTTATCAGCTAATAAAGCTACTTAGTATTCGGTTGTTTTTATAAAATTCAAACTGCAAATGAGCATGCAATCCACCTGGTGGTAATATAGAAGGTTGAAATCAATCCCACATAAGAGTCCTACCTAAGGAAGAGTGCAGATGGGTTGCTACTGAAGACTTAGTACAAATGCTTTGAAGAGCGTCTACCTTACCATAAAAGCAGTATGTTGCAACATTTGTGTAAAAGAATCAGTCAAACACTTAAATGATAATGGAATAATCACAGAATGGCTACCCATTGGACTTTTAAGTGTACCATATAGTTTTCACATACATAAAGCTAAATAGTACTTGTACATGACAGTGCAACTATGTTTAGCTCTCAGTGTCGTTTATTTTATTTCTGATTCAGAAAAAAGTGGTCATCATCTTTTTTTTATCTTTCTTTTGTTTTCTAAGAATGAAGTAGCAAAGGAGCATGCAGTCCATCTGATGGTAAGTGGTTACTGCTGCCCATGGACATCTGTAAGCAACTTCATATAGAACAGGGGTTTTATATGAAGTCGATAACAAGTGCGTCCTACTCCCGAGGACTAAGATGGTCGGCTCATATATAACTGAATCGCCCACCACACCCTCCTACCGAAACGCGAGAGCTGCTTTTGGCTAGAAATAAGTGTAGGTTCTACCATTTGCAAAATCATGCTCTGCTGAATGTAGCTTATGTAGCTTTTAAATTTAATTGTAATTTTAATTATAATTTTAATTGTAATCTTATGTAGCTTTTAAATGTAGTTATTAAAACTAAAATTGTAAACTATTTGTAAATTTTACACTATGTTTATTTTAATAAGACCAAAACTTTGAGATATTATTTATCTATACAGACAATAGCTTAACAAAAAGGTAGTAGCTATTTGGAAGAGAAGTGAATTTGACACAAATGTGGATTGTACGTGGATTAAATGAGTAACATAACATTAAAACGAAGAACCCTGCTGCATAAAATGAAATTTTTATTCATAATGTTGTGTACAGCATATAAGTGCAAGGAAGTTGTATTTTCTTTTATTTGAATATAGTAAAAGTAATGTAAAAATAATGGTAACATGAATGGAATATTGAAAACTATCTAAAAATAGAACTCCATGGATACTTATGTATCGAGCACTGTCTATATTCAACTATTTAGGATTTCATTAGTAAAACAAACTTTTAAACATTGATATTAATTACATAATATTCTTTTTTACAGTCTGCCATTAAGGCCAAACTAACAGAACTGGGTTGCTACGTTGGTAAGTACCAAGTTTGTATCTAATACCTATACATGTTATATACAGAGCATTTTAGTAGAAGTTGCATATGCAATAAAGTCTTCCTTTTTGGAAATCAAAGTGGCTGAGTAACATGTAGTTCATCTGATGAAAATGATCACTAATATTCTGACATCTGTAATTAATTCTAAAACTGTAGGTATATCACATCTTTGCATCGATAACCGCACAATTCTAAATTCATTAATGTTAAGTTAAAGATACATTTTTGTACATAAAGGGTCTTGAAAACTTGTTGCTATACCTACACTGAGCTTAAATTACCTTTTAACATATTTTTTTTTATTTTAACTTCAACCATTAAAAAAATAATGAAAAGAAGTTCAGTTTGCATGAAAAATGACACAACTAAGCATTGTTATGTCATTTTTCATGCAAAGGTGCTATATGTCCTGTCTAAGCTTGGCCACAGAAATGTTGTTAACCATGCAAGCTTAATTAGCGTCCTTCATGTTTGTTACCAAACCACTCAACACAATAGCTCTTAACACTGTTGTTTACATCGAAAATGAAGATGGAATTGGTATATACATAGAGACAATTATTAATGGTGGATTGATAACAATGGAAATGTTCCAGATGATGAGCTTCCAGATTATGTCATGGTGATGGTTGCAAACAAACGAACTAGATCTCAAATGGAAGATGACCTACAGTTGTTCCTAGGTGACAATACGGAGCTGTTTGTAAACTGGCTACATCAAGTTCTGAAGAAACTTCAAGAAGTCACTGTTGCTGCGCCCATAAGTATGCATAAATAATTAATGTAAAATTTTAAAGAAACATGTATTGTATACTGTGCTTATGAAAATAAAAAATATGGATTTTCTAACATGTAATATATGATTGTAACTTTATTCCAGAAACCACAGAAAGTGAAACAATAACAAAAGAAAGATCAACATCAAAGGAAAGAAAGTCTAAGGAAAAGAAGGAGAAGTCGAAAAAGAGTGACAGTTCCAAGAAATCTAAAAAGAAAGCCAAAGAAAAGATTCACAAAAAGAAAGATGAAAAGAAAAAGAATAAAAAGAAGAGCAAACATGAAATGATACGTCCGAACATCCCTCCGTTGCTTATGAATATTGAAAAAGAATCTGAACCATCAATCACTGATGTATTTGCTGGCCAGATCCTCAAGAATCATGGCATTATCCTTGAAACGCATAAAGAGGAGCCAAAAGTTGAGGAACAGAAGCCCATTGTAGCAGAAATGAAGCGACCTATCCTACCCATAATAGACCCTGCAACTATACCATCACAAACTGAAGATCCTGATATAGAATTAAACACTCCAGATACTATAGAAACTGTTACATCAGCAGCAGATAATGTTGAAGTTCTAGCAAGAGAAGATAAAATAAAAGAGATGAATGAAATAGAAGCGAAAATAGAGGGATTAAAACAAAAATTGGCTGATCAGCTAGATTCGACAGATGATGAGGACTTTTTGAATATTCGAACTGAAGCTGACGAACTGATAAATGATTTTGCTGAAGATGTGTTTAAGGTAAATATATTATTACATTCCCATTTAATACACGACTCACTGAGAGAAATTTATTGATAAATAATTATTTCTGAATTTTTAATATTAACATACGAATTTATTACAGGAAATTCCCCAACCTTTACCCACAGTAACCCCTCCCTTACGTTCACGTAAATCTCGCTCCCCGTCATTATCTCCAACCCCTCCTCTTCAAAGAAAAGAGGTCCCAAAAGACATCCCTGAAACACTCCCTCACATAGAACTAAATCTACCAAAAAGACCTATAAGAGAAAGACTTGGTGCTCCTACACAGAAGAAAGATGCGACAGAGAACAAAGAAAAGACTGGAAAAACTACAGATATAGCGGAAAAGAGTCCTGAAAGGTTGTTAATTACCTCATTTAAGGTAGTAAGAAAAAAGAAATTTTGTATTTGAAAGATTATATTACTTATCATCTGTTGATTTTTACTGTTGGCTAGAGCAATGTATTTCGTATAATGTTAAGTATCGTTTAAGACAGATATTTTACAAATCAATGGTAATAATTGTAAATATTCAACTACTTATCCCAATTACTTTAAAATGAATATGAAATATACGATTATATAGTCCACCGAATGATTAAATGTTACTGCCGTTCTTGGGTAGCTGGAATAAATCCGAAAAGGTGTGATATCTTTTCTGAGGTTGAGGTTGTCTGTTCTGAAGTTGAAACATTTAATGTAAGTGTCCATCAACACCCAACAAGCCTTGTGGCTTATTGGGTGTTGATGGACACTTGGCATCAAAATAGGAAGGTAGAAATTTGGTCAAATTAAACGGCCTTTTGCGACCATTGCATTACCCAACAAACATTCTTACGCTTTGGTTTGAATGATTTGAAAAATGAATGAATAAAAAAATGAAAAATATAAAATAAAAATTCAGTAAAAATCTAAAAAAATCCAACTAATTGCATAGTCAACAGTATAGTAAATAATTATCTTAATGATTGTTTCATATACTAGTTGTGATTTACAGATGTACACCCGAAAAAGAGCCAGTACGCCCTCACTTGAAATCCGCTAAGAGTCGTTTGGGCAGTCAACAAGTACGTCCAGAAACACATAGAAAAAGTTCCACTTCAGATGATAGTGATAATAGTTCTAGGAGGCTTACGTCTAGGTTTGTTGTATTTTAAATTGTACATTTTTGTATATTGTATTTTTTTGATGTTTTTCGTCTTGAGGCCTCTTGAAGTTGTGCGAGAGAGGCGTGCCCAGTCAATTAAAGGCTGAATAAGTTACAAGATTAAATAATAATATTTTTTCTATATATCTTAGACTTGTCTGACTAATTGTTTGGAATCGCAGCAGAGTAAGATTTATTCTGCTTCTCTTCTCATGTTCTCTATCAAAAGTTATGATAAATTAAAGTAAAGTAAACGCCTTTTTTAATGCAACCTAAACCTTAAGACACATCTTATTAATTATTTAAAAAATACTCTTTATTTCCAGAGTGTCGGTGCTAGAAAATCGCCCGTCGCGCGTGACTTGCGCCAGCGTGGTGCGCGTTCGGCCGCGACCGCGCGTGTCCGCTCCCGCTTCCAGCTTGTTACTTCGAGCTGTGGCCGACGCACATAAGAGTTTGCTCAATGTAAGGCGATTTATATAAGTAAATTCGTATCTATGAAAAGATTCTGATAACTGACTTACTTGATACTTGTTTATGGTAGAACGAGTTTTATTCGACATGCCACACTTATTTCTACAGTGAAGTAGTTCTTGTGTTTCGATGGAAGGGTGTGGTTGCCGACGCAATTTCATATAAGAATAGTTCTACTACTTACTATTATTATATGAAATTGAGTCGGTAAAGTCGTTAATTGTTATTCCTAGTTTAGTCCTAAAAAGTAGCAACACATCTGTGGTCGAGGTACGATTCTTATCTTACCTGGAAAGGTTGATTAGAAACGTCCACGTGTGGCAGTGGCCACTGAAAGATTGTATGCTCATTGGTACTATTATAATATTGTTACTGATACTATCATAATATTGTTGCTTTAAAGAAGCAAAATAGAATTCTTCAACTTATTTGTGTACATTAGTAAAAATTTTAATGTTTTATCATAAAAAAAAAATCTTTTATAAAGTGTGTAAATAAATAGATAAAAAGAAATCGTCAATTTTTCAAAATTGATAAATTAATGCATATTATATATTTTGCTCAAATTGTATATGCAAATAAATATGCAAGTTTTGTCAGTTTATATGAATGTTTTCAGATTCCACCCAAAGTAGACCCAGAACCACAGAAGGTGAAGCGAGCTCTCGTGCTCCCGATGCGTCGTTGTGTCGACCCGAAGAAGATTGTCATACAAGTGCCTTGTAACGATACACCTAACTCCACTCCGGCGGACAGCGTCTCCGATAACATCAGCTTGGGAGAGGATCTAGACAGCGAAGTTGAAGACAAGAGTCCTAAGTAAGTATGGATTGACTTTGTCTGATTGAGTCAGAAGGATGGTAACGTTTTTCGAGCGTATGTATGTACGTATGTTTTTTGTATGTATGTCCATTCCTTTGGCACGCGCTACAGCTCCAAACGACTTCATCGATCGTGACGTATGACATGTCTTTAGAATCGTCTCAGTTTGTACTTTGTATAGTGACATAAGCTATATAATTTTTAGGACTGCCAGCAATTCAACAGACAAAGAAGAGTACACGCCGATTGCTATAACCAAGGTCATACAGAATACTGAATATGTACCCAGTAGAACATTAATACGAAGAGATGACACTGTATTTGTTGAAACAATGTAAGTTTTGAATGGTTTATATTTCATAATATTGTACCTTACGATGCATAGCATGATTAATTGAAAAAAATATCCTTCGGATCGATAGCAAATACTTTTATGATATCATTATTGATTCATCCATTTATCCATAAGCATTTAGAGGTGCACTGCTGGACACAGGCATCATCCCAAATGAAATAAAATGTCTTTATTTTGCATAGGCCTACGAGAAAACTTGTCACCACAAATTGTCACCGGACCGGAACTCGACCTTGAATTAATTGTTCGTGCCAAATAATTGTTGGTATTTTAATAATAGTTGGTGACAGTATTGGAAATCGCAGGGACTTTGTTCATAGTCTCTTCCTGTAACATCCACAGGAAGAGTGGTAGTGATGTAATTCGAAAATTCCTGTTGCATCTTTCATATATGTAAATAATATGAAGAAACTCATTTCATTTGATTAAATTTTGTTTCAGTAACATCCACAATACAACAGTTGACAAAGATAAGAAAACCCAGTTTATAGTCACAATGGATGGTTATCATCCTAATGCATTTCTGGCTAAGAAACTTATGACTGAAGGACTATTGAATGATGATGAAGAAGTAGTTAATAAAGCAAAAGATGGTGATAGAACAGAAAAAGGCAAAAATGAGAACCCACTACAAACAGTATTGATAAATGTTGATAATGATGGGACCAAAGAAACGGGGAAAGATGTCAGTGAGGAAATAACTAAAGTTCCGCCTATTTTAAGTCACATACAAACTTCTGATGAGAAAAACGAAAATCGCAAAGAACAAGCTAAGGAAGACGGTAAAAAACGCGTTCTAGAAAAACGAAAAAGCGACTCTTCTATAGGAAAACCAGTTGAAAAAAGGAAGAGTGATATATCTGTAGAAAAACCAATTATAGAAAAAAGAAAAGATGATCTTCCTATAGATAAACCAGTAGTGGAAAAAACGAAACATGCGCTTTCAGTAGATAAACCAGTACTCGAGAAACGTAAAAGCGATATTTTGCTAGAATCCCCATCTAAAACTGATCAGAAGAATTCCCCTCCACTTAAAAAGAGGAAGGCCTCTCCTATTATATTTGATGTACATAAGAAAGAAAAAGAAGTAGATAGAGTGAGAGAGAGAACGCTAAGTGCCAGTAGCGACAGCCACGTGGTCCTTACTACAGTTTCCAATACTCACAAATATGATACTTTGCCACCATGTAAGTAGTTTTTTCTTATTGCATTATAAAATACATAATAAAATTCAGACAAGTTAGATTCAAACAGCGTTTCTGTACCATACGACCAAGAAAGCCTGAAAAATATTTCTAGCGTAACGGTAGTATCATGGCGCGCCTAAAAAGTTACATCTGAATAAAATGTGCGTACTTACAACGTACACATATCAGTGAAACTTTTTCGGCAAACTAATTTTTAATCTCGTTTATTTTTATACTCATGTAAAGCTTTAGATCTTCGAGACTTGCAAGGAGGGAAGAAGAAAGATATGTTAGGAATTTCATTGTAATTGAAATAATAAAAGTCTCGAAAAGTGGTGGGAGAGATGCATAAAAATTTTAAAAATCTCTTTGAATTTTATTTACCTTCTATATTTTTAAACTATATTTAATTTCTATTTAAATAGTGTATGCTACTGTCAAGCGTATGAAATAGAAAGAAACAAATTTATATTAATTTCGGTGAAAAGCAACCGTCACTATATTTGTATCCTGCTGGCATTTGGTTATACATGTCTAGAGCGAGAGAGATGCAGAATTTCTTCGATGATCTCACCTTTATTAATTATATTGACTTAGTACATTTGCAATGGATTTTTGGACACATTTATGTGTCGTGTTTCATCCATAAAAAAATAACTTTCAAGTGCTCACAAAGAAGTTTCACTACAAATAAATGATGTCATGGATAACTCGCACTTGTCTATTTTTGAATCTTTCTATTCCATGGAGTTAGACTCGCACTAGACTATCATTTATCAAATCTCACTGGTCGTACTATTGCCCTCTTAGTGTCCCAAGCGAGCAAGCCGGTATGGTGCCGCGCGTTCCCGCTGTGCCGCTACGGGGCGGCGTGCGCGTTCGCGCACCCGCGCTGCAAGTTCGCGGCGGCGTGCACGCGGCGCGGCTGCGTGTACTCGCACGCGCTGCTCCCCGCGAGTGCGCCCAGCGTGCCCGCTCTGCCCGTCCTCGGTGAGTTCTGTACTGTTACCGAGCCTTATCTCGCTCTGCCGCTACAGTGCGACAAACTTGTTCGGTCTTAATTACAGTTTAAAATTTAAAATATCTTTGGGTAGTTAGTAAAAAAAATATGGAATATTATTGCCTTTTAAAAAAATGTAAATTTTGATTAAGGGTAGACAGATAAAATGACATATTTTTATACAATTATTCAATATCTATCTAAAGATTCCATATATTTCGAACTCAGGGACGAGGGAGTGGCTAAAAACAGCTCACCGTGGGTCTCAATACCTGTGGTGGTAAAAGCTGAGCCACTCCCTTTTGCCTATAGTGTAGAATAGTAAAACTTTATTCTTTGTGCTGTGTTTTGTATTTGTATTTTTTAATGTTTTTTTCTCAACTTTGTTAAGTACATAATAAGTTTTTTTAGTCTTAGTTTTAAGAATTCTCATCGTAATATATTATGCTGATAGGTGCTACACTTGAGGCAATAAAGATATTTATTATTATTATTATATTATATATGAACCAATTCCATATAGAAAGGGGTTTCTACATGAAGCGAATAACCAATATGTCGCTCCACACCTGAAGAATTAGTTAACCACCTTAGCCGAGTATCAGCTGTTATTCACACCTTTTCACCAAAACCCAAGATCCGCTTCACGTTGAAAATCGGCATGGTTTGGTATCTCTCCAGACGAACCATACCCGTTTTCAAAATAATAAAAATCAAAAGTAAACTTCTTTAGCCGGTTCCTATAACTTTCCATGTTTCTAAAATCTCTCAACTCATCACATTTTAAAAACCCCTCCCACTAAACATATATAATAATTGATAGATATCGATATCCATGGATTTTAAGATACGATTTATTTGCTCAGAGACAGCAACACCGACATTTTTTTATGGTAGTGTTTTTCTTCATATATTTTTGATTTGCTTTTTTGTGTATATGTACATTTGGTAAATCAATTTCTCTTCTAATATATTGTTAAAGTAATTGCATTTTAGATTAAAACAATAAATTAAATTATTACTTACTTGTTCACAGCTTCCCACGTAGTACCAGCAGCGAATTACAAGTCGATATCTGCAGCAGCATTCGCGAACATATGCAAGTTCTATCCGAGTTGTTCGAACCCCGCCTGCCATTACTACCACCCGAAACCCTGTCGTTACGGCAAGGCGTGTGCCAATAAACTAGAATGCAACTTCTATCACCACGATGTGCCTGGGGGTAAATGGAAATACTCGGTGTAAATTTGATGGTCGTTAACGTTAAGTGGAGTGCCATTCGCAAGACCTGTGAAAAGATTCACTTCAGACGTTAAACATGATAAGTGGATTATGATGCCTATGAAAGTGTCTCCGTGTGCGCAGATCCTAATGTATTTATTGGTCGTGAGTTTCCTACAGTTTATAAGATTTTATTTTTAAAAACTATAGTATTTGATTACTTTCTCCAGTGAATCTGGTGATTGGTTTTTAAATAGTTAAGGAAATTTAATGATTTCTGCACTCAAAACGGGTGGTATGTAATTATTGCAAGATGCGAAAATTTGATTCACCCGCACCTATTTACGTTAATTTATCAGACAAAGTGTTTTAAATAGATATCACAATGTAATATGACAAGATATAAAATATTTATAAAAATAAATATTCTTTGATTTTATTTATCTTTATTTTCCTTTACGTTGTTACTTGTAACTAGTATTTTCTTACCGTTTAATGCATGAAGATTAGTGGAAGCAAGTAACATTATCATTGCAAAGACACAGGCGTTAAAGATTAGATTTCAAAAGGGCGTCATAACTAAATCTCACTCCATCCTAAAACTGCTTGAGCCGGCACTAAATACACCTAATTTAATCGAGAAGATTGATGATTCCGGCTAACTTCATATGAGACGACCATCTAAGTCCTCGGGATAGTAAAGCATCTATGGTCCTTGTTTTATATGGAGTTTGTTACTGATTTCAAAGGGACCAGTGGCCAAATACCACTAGGATTCCATGCTAGTTCGCTTCTTTAATCTTTAAAAAAACCCTGTGTAAATGAATAAACGGCTCATATGTGATGCGACCATCTTAGTGTTCGAGAGTAGCAACGCGTCTGTGATTGACTTCAGATAGAATCCCTGATATATGAAGTTGCTTACAGATATCCACGGATAGCAGCAGTGCCGGTTTTAACACTACCAGCGCCCTGGACGAGATTGTTTGTGGCGCCCCTTCCCCCCACCAGATCTAGGGGGGGAGGGGGTAAAACAGCGGAGCAGTGGCGTAGCGTGGGCTCACGCCGCCCGGAGCGGAAGTTAAACTCGTCACCCATTCACAAAGTTTAATCGGCAAAACAAAAAAAAACACGACAATAATATAACTTGACGACCAAAGAAAAATGACAATATATAACTTGACGAAATAGCAAGGTTGCCAAATCTTTTTTACCGCCCCTCGAAATGTGCCGTCACCCCCACGCTACGCTACTGCGGCGCCCCTTTATGTCTGGCGCCCTGGTAGCAGTAAGCAGGCTGCATGCTCGGTTGTTACTTCAATCTTATAAAGAAAATATATAAATACTTCCTAACACCACTTTTTATGATCTTGACACTTGGTTCTGATGAATGGCATATAACTAGTATGATTACTGGTAAATCGCTTACTATATAAGTGGGTAATCTAACCAAAATACCGCAAGGTCAATGTCAATTGCTTTCAATTGGGACGTGGGTGCAATTTTCGTAGAGATTTCTCAATCTTTCTTGAACGTTAACTGACAAATATATGAATGTACATGTGCAATATAAAATGTTATAAATATATTAAAAATAATTTTATTATTCTGTTCAGTTACAGCATTTTTTTATCAGATTAAATAGCGAGCGTATTATGTACCTAATCGTAAGTGGTTACTGCCGCACATGAACATCTGTAAGCAACTTCGATCACAGATGCGTTGCTACTGCCAAGGACTTAGATGGTCGCCTTATATATAAGTGAGCCGAAAGAAGTGCATTAAGGGTTTCGTAGCCAAAGGGTAAAAACGGAACCCTATTACTAAGACTCCGCTGTCCGTCTGTCTGTCATCAGCTAGACAGTTGAAATTTTCACAGATCATGTATTTCTGTTGTCGCTATGTACTAAAGACGGGATAAAATAATTATTAAATGGGGGTTCCACAAAATAATAGTTTTTTCTCGATATTAAGTTAAATATTCAGTTTCAAACTAAATAATAAAATCAAAATACGGGAGGAGGAATAATAAAATCAAATTAAGGGAGGCTCCCAAACAATAAAAGATGGTACGGAACCTATCTTGCGCGAGTCCAAATCGCATTTGGCCGATTTTATAATTGAACTATTCTATGACCATTGAAAATATATTTAGATGAATCATTACTTAGATATTAATATGGATGTCAATTAATACGGATGTTAATTTCCACAACATAACGCCTAATATATTATAACATGCAAACTCAAACAATGCCTACGATGATGATTTTACTTTTAAACTTTTCATATGTATATATTATCATAATAATTATAAATCATGTAGTTACGAGTTCGTATACGCTTATATCGAAATAAATATATCAACGAAATTTTTGTAAATGTGTGCTTGAATCTTGTGGGTTTGTTAACAAAAATATAAAATGCTAGCTTATTCCCGCGGCTCACCTTCTACGGACCCGTTTCTTATGATTATAAGTATCCCAGGTCTTAAAAAGTGTGTGGGTCAAATTTTAGCGAAATCAGATCAGTAGTTTTTACGTG
>DWNE01003496.1:0-16588 GCA_018249875.1 Cecropterus toxeus | reverse complement strand
ATAATATTGTCATGACTAATTAATAAATACAATTAATATTAAAGATAATTTATAAAACTAATTTAGATAATCAATTTATTTTATAATTGTGATGAAAACTATTGATATGAACTTATGTCCGAGGTTACAAATATGTGTCGGCCATTTTTCATGTTATTAATACAACAATCACACGTCGTCAATCATTGCACGCCCATAACAATACAATCTTTATTTTTCTCTATCACACCTTATTCCTCTAATCCCTATGTCGGTGAAGGTTAACACACCTGTGTTTGAATTGAGACGCGACCTCGAACCGACGATAGCATTAATGTTATGAGAGTACAGCTAGCAAAAAAGACAAGTTCGATATGAACATGAAAATAAATAATTTTGTTTTACTTTTGAGGGTAACGTTTTTAGACTGTATTTACGTATGTGTGTATGTGCTTTTGTTTGTAAGTATGTCTATTTGGAATGCGCTACAGACAAAATGCCTTGACGGATTGTGACGTATGACATATCATTAGAATCGCCTCAGTTTGCAAGGCGACATAGACTATATGGTTTTAAAAAATGGCGCCTGGAAACAGAGGAACAAGGAGGGGGAACGATTTTAATATTACTGCAATATGGGCATGAAATGAAAGCTAGTCAATAGACCAATCTAAAAAAATATATACATATCGTATTACTATTCCCTGACTATTTTGTCAAAAACTCAAATAAGCGTTAAAGTAAATATATATCATTATAAACCAAATTTCTTTTTAAACAGTCGGGTTTTTTCTTTAATGTTTATAACGATGTTACTAGTTGCATCTATTTCGAAGAGCCTCATGTCATACCTACATAATCTCATCTCACAAATCTAAAAACATTCTGTAAAAAAAACTAACGAAGGCTCGATGGATTGTCTCTAAAAAGTAATGAAATCTAGACAAAGTCGTGCCAAGTCTAATGTTCCTTACTGAGATTTCTTAATTATTCTAGTTAATGTTGTGTGACTTGGCCGTTGACTTGACAGACAAGACGCTTGAGAGATAAAGCGAAAATTTGTAAGGATGTATGTGTTTTTTACTCTGTGACGTACAAACTAATGAATTAATTTAGCTAAAATTTAGTTTATAGTCTGAATTGACACATTGGATAGTCATTACCGTGGAACACGTGACCAAAGCGGGCAGATCCACAGGAATTAGTTAGTCATATATATCGTAAATCAAATAATAAATTCCTTCAGAATAAGTTGCTTTTGCGAACGGTACTTGCGCTCAGAGTAAAAATAAACTTTCTATTGTGTCGTGGCTTGCCGGAACACTTTATCGATAATGGCTCGTGGGATCGTAGTGATGTGTCATCAGGTTTCGATTTTAATTTATTTTATCGAAATATGACAAGTCTCAGTTGAGGTCATCTTCCGATCCGGTGGTAGTGTAAGAAAAAATACTGTAAATGTCAATTTGTAAGTGCCCCCGTAGGCCTATACAAAATAAAGATATTTCATTTCATTTCATTTCAAACGAAGTGTGTTTGACACACGATAAAAATTGGACTGCAGAAACTTACCAAGTGAAGATGATGTACTTTTTTTGTGTATTGTATATTGACTCAACTTTTCCTATAAAGTAAAAATACAGCAAAATAATGCCCCTAAACTAAGAACGGAGAATTTTGTATAGCCAAGGGGAACGTGCAAGTGTCTGACTTTGACGGATACTCTACCGGACAGCCATATATATCGGCTGTCCAAAACACGCGTCAATTCCGATCATCAGAGATACCGGATTTACGTTTTTACGTTCATTTGACAATTTTGCACTTTGCGCAACAAAGGGAGACCCTGCTTAATTCTACTTAAAATTGTTTTAGATAAAGAAGCTCCTTGAATGAGTACCTTCAAGATAATATGATTTTGGCAACAGATGTACCTATTAATGTTTAAAATTTTATGGGAAATCTTATTAACGGTCCACTCCGTTATCTAAGTGACGTCAATGGGAATCACAAGTTTATCGCAAATCGTAAAAGTGATCCCTTTGGAAATCATTC
Source organism: Cecropterus toxeus (assembly GCA_018249875.1). NCBI lineage: Eukaryota > Metazoa > Arthropoda > Insecta > Lepidoptera > Hesperiidae > Cecropterus > Cecropterus toxeus. The sequence goes on along the minus strand of DWNE01003496.1, from coordinate 14,554 downwards.
ATTAAATTTTAAATGAGCTACGAGCTGACGGGACATAACTCAAGGAAACATAAACTGCCTGCTATAAGTGGATTACAGCGTCGATGTTATCCTTGAAACGATGGGATGGGTGATTGCCAGCTTGTCTTAATCAATATATTTGAAGTGCACCCTCTAATTGCTAAATTTAGACGACGGCTCACTTCCCTCCGCACCTATAGGTAGGTACATATCCGTAAAGCCGTTTAATGACAATGTTCTTCGTTCATTAAGTCGACGGCGCGCAGGTATTTTGTCACACGTCTCTGAAATGCTAATTTATACCCGAACACTCAATATAGGCCCCGTGTACCCTTTGGATACCTTTTTCTGAGTCAAATTTTGGCACGTTTGTTTATTTATGGTAATCATTCACAACCAGGGCGTTATTGCCAAAACCATATCATCAGCATTTTGCTTGCTCGGATATTTTTGTATCGTTCCAGAAAATGTAGCAGATGTCGCAATGCCGATAAAGAAAATATCGATTCAATTACAAATAAGCTCTCTAATCTAATCTCTATCTAATCTACTTTAAATATAAACTAGCCCTTAATTATCTTTGCCGGCTCAACTAAAACCCTCATCAAATTATAAGGGGTGATTAACCCTAATTCTTGGCTTTATCAGTTTGGCTTCACTGCTTCTAGTTTGGCTTTAAAGTGGTCAATATAATTAAAGTACGAGATAGATTGTGAATTTAAAGCTCAGGGTCGAAAAGGAACTTTCGCGATGTTTTACACATTTATTGTAAAGCAGTCTCGTTACTGTCAATCAGCGTCTGCCGCTTTAGAGCTCGGTATCAAAAACCTTTGAAAAGAATCCCTTTCAAAGTGCTATCAAGCACAGACAGAATAAGTTGACAGTCTCTTTCAATCTAGTCTATTAAAACAACTTTAGGTTTAGTTATTTGATAGTGTCTATCATGCGCTGAAGGTTATGATTTTATTGAATTTCGGGTTACTTTAAACTATTACATTTTGCATAGCGTAGTTTTTTACAGATGCTCCTGAAGTCCATTTGATGATAAGTGGTCATTACCAGGGATATCTATAGTGAACCCTAATTAGCACTCCAATTTTTTTTATATAAGAACGAAGTAGCAAACGAGAAGGCAGTCCAACTGATGGTAAGTGGTTACCACCCATGGACACCTGTAAGCAAATTCATATAGAACAGGGGTTCTATCTGAAGTCGATCACAGATGCGTTGCTACTCCCGAGGACTAATAAGTGAGCCGGCGATCACACCCTTCCACCGAAACGCAAAAACTGCTGCTGGAAATGGGTGTTGCGGTGGTACTTTCCCGGTCTAAATACATTGGTTCTACTACCTTTCCTACAATGGTTCTATCGCCAATAAATGCAATTCTTCCAATGTAATTACATAGATATGTCTCGTTTATTCTTCCTTAACATACCTTTAAGCTAGATCACAGCATCGTAAAATACTGCTATTATATGACGCAGAAAAACTTGTGAAACCAATACCTCTGAAGTCCAACCACGAAGGGTTCTACCATCTTCGCATATTTCACTTTCCTTGTATTATAAGTAAGGATAAATAAACATAAACGCTTTCTTCTTTCATAGCCCCACAGGAGGTTTATCCTGTGTCGTGGGTGCCATGAACACAAAGACGACACAAACACCTAGACCCAGAACAGAAATCAAAACTCATCATTCACATTTCTTTCTGGCCGGGAATCGAACCCGGGAGCCACTGCGTGTCAGACAGGTATGGTGACGGTTCACTCTCCTTGTATTATTATAAGTGAGATTAGATGGTTCCTTTAGGTACTTCGAAAGTTGGTGAAACTCTTCATAGTCCAACCGCCATTGCCACATGTACATACATGTGTATTTCTACTTCATATCAAAATTAGCACTGCTGTATTCTGTTTAAAAGTACATATAGATGAAGTAGTGCCCCTGAACAAAAGCCTCCTAAAATCATATCGACAGAGCGCGCAAACTATACATGTGTAAGTAATGAAATAGATTCATGACGCGTAATATTACCCGATCATGCAATATGGCATCACGTATTCCGTATTCACGTATTACACCTGACAGTAAAATATCTCACCACACACACATCATGATATCACAGACATGCGAGTGAGCGGCGTTCGACGCGGGCGCGATGCACTGTGACGCGTTCGGGTATGTTCGGATTATTTCGGTGAGATTGAACGCGCGCACCGCACTTGAGAGGAAGCGCGCGCGGCGCGCGTACTGCCTGCATATTTTGAGAGATGGTATAATGCCATATTACTCAATACCAAATGCCATACTATACAATATTACTTTAAAAAGCACTGTTTTGCGCATGTCTATTGCAAACTATTTTGGCGGCAGATCACCTAAGTGGCATATCTAATCGGGACGGGAACTATTATTAGACCAATATTCTAATAAAACCTAACACTAAGTATACGGAAACTAGAGTCATATTCACAGATCCAGTAATAAAAGCCATTGTTAGAGGATTTCTGCAATCCAAGTATTCCTTTCAGGAAGATTACCTGCAACGTATACGAGAAACTCGAGAAGGTATCATTATTCTTGAGTCAATAACATACAAAGCTTTCATATCGTAAGTTATTATGAGTGTTCATATCAGTAAAGACGATACCAACTATTCAGTTAAACTTTGGTGATACCAGCATCATATCAGATATTGAACCATTGTTGTATCTGGTCTAAGGGCTAATCATAAATTCGTCATGTCATTCTAAGTTGGTTAACACATTTAACAGCATGTCTATGAATGTATCAAAGGTTGCTTTCTTTTATATTTCTTAAATTAAATTGACGTAGATTTTTTATAGTAAGAAAGTAACTCACTGCTGCCCACATACATGCATGGACATTTGTAACCAACCCCACAAATGTTGGCCACAATTAAGCCTTTGAATAAGTATGTCTCCCTTACTACACCTTTCAGATAATAATACTGCAGTGCTTAATAACAGCACTTATTAGACAGAATTTCCATCAACTTCTAAACGATGTACGTCATCCGTTGGTAAGTGGTTATAGCCTGTTGCCTAAACATGCTTGGAGACATTCAGTACTGTGTTCGTTTGCCTGGTTTATCTTCAGTACTACGCAAGAACCACCTATCCAATTTACATCACATTTCGCATGGATGTAGCTTATTTACCTGGTCAACTTATAAGCAACTTTTTTATTTCTATATTTTTCACAATTTAAAGATGGTGGCTATTTTAGTGACATCACTTCACCCATTAGTTGCAGATTTTCATATTTCTATTACATAAAAACAAATAAAACGCTAAGAAATAGAAAACTTTTGAAGCATATACATACGAAGTTTAAAAATTATTTTTTTATCTGAAAGGTCCTTACCATTTTTCGTGTAAATCCAACAGTTAAAAGAAAAACCTATTTTTTGTGCCGTAGCGAGGCATGGGTACTTCTATATTTCTGTTAGTTATATATAAGCTGAATGACTATTAGAAACATACGCTGTTTCCATATGAACCCACTAAAAAAAACGAAAATACGTCACCATATTATTAACCATCTCCAACACAATCTAAGTAAGCCTTAAACAAAGCCCGAACCGTATTTGGGGATCGATAAAAGCTAATCTGGAGGATTTATCTCATGGTATTAATGGCTTTTGACGCAGATCACCTGTATTGTATATCTGGGTCGCTTGAAGCAACGATTACGGAGTGTATTATAATACCACATTTGAAAACCGTGTTAAACTAAACTATGATAGTACGATTGTTTTTGTCATTGAAATGTGGCTGGCGATGCATTAGCAACACCTCTGCTATTGCAAATGTCCATAGGCGACGGTGACTATATTCCATTAGGAAGCCCGTCTGCCTTTTCGTTGGGTATAAGTACATTTTTTTTTATAAATATGAAGTAGCGGAACGAGAATATGAAGAACGAGCAAGCTGCCCACCTGATGGTAATTGGTTACTGCCTCCCATGGACACTTGTAAGCAACTTTATATAGAACAGGGGTTCTATCTGAAGTCGACCACAGATGCGGTGCTACTCCCGAGGACTGAGATGTTCGCCTCATATAGAAATATATTGAATTGTTATAGGTATATATTTATTATAATATTCTATTGTTTTAGTTAATCTTGTTAAATGTTACAAATATTTATAATATACTTATTTTCAAATGTGTAATCTCATGTTCCGCTCGTTTTGATTTATTTCAAAATATTTTATATTATCAATAATTTAACGGTCAGTAATACAAGAATCGACTGCGTGTAGTATGAATAAATCTGTGCCCTTAGTTCGAATTCATTACGTTTCTTCCATTCAAACACTGTTCACATTTCCACCCATCATTGCAAAGTACATTGCAAGGTATGCTCGAAATTGAAAACATAAACATTAAATATACATTGCAATGTAAATAAAGAAAATCTTAAACGGTGATTGGTAAAGCAAAACGTAATAATCTGGTGCTAAGGATATGATATGATCTTTAGTTAACCATTCGCTGCACTATTTAGCTATTCGCTCTTTTGGGTGTAACTGTTAACCTACTTATCTTAAATGTCATTTTAAGTCACGACGCGATTATACAAATCAACAATAGTTGATCTAAAGCACTGCCCTCAGAAGCAAAAGCGGCATCTCATTGGAAGTAATTTTCGAGAAAATTTATATTATGTGAAAGTAGTTTTCTTGTATCGCGAGTAAATTGAGAGAGAGGATATTTTTAAACTAGATTTTTAATATGTTTAAACTAAATTACTGTCATTCTGCTTATATCATAAGGTGTATAATTTCGTAAGCTATCCGATACCAAAATGAAAAAATGTTTTTTATTTGTTTTTACGTTTTTGAGGACACAATACACGTCTCATAGTCTTAAACATTTTGGTAGCAGGTCACCTGTTCAGTAAATCTGGGGCGCGCGAAGCGGGATCAGCTTGTTATTGTTAAGGCTATATAATATTCTAATAAGGCCTATTATATAATCGCTTGTGAAACTGTGCGGCTTTGTTTGATAAAAACCGGTCAATTTACATATATACTTTAAATTAAAAGTTTAATTAATTATAAAGTTTAATTAAGAATCAGGGATATAACGTCTGCATTGATTTGATTCAAATTACTTACAAACAAAGTGAAAACACACAAGTAAATTAATTAGATTGTCAGATAGCTGGTAATCGAACTATTCTTTGCCTACCACTCGTAAATTAATAATATGGTTATTTCGTTTATAACTAATTTGGCTGTTATTTATATGTAAAGTTAAAAAGGATTAAGTTAATATGCGTATTTAATTAATTATTAAACACTTTATGTTTTTAGTAAAACGTAAACTACTGTCTGTAAAACGTATAAAATGCCACACAATCAATGATTATGATGATTAATATGTAACTATGCGTTTAAACTAATAACATACGAGCAAATTGTATCGCCACGGTTATAAAGTTTACAAACACGCTGTAAATTATGTTTTAATTACGGCAAAGCTTTATGCAGAGCTATTTCTTTCAATTTACAAGTGAACAATACGTGCATTGTTTCCACGAAACAATTTATTTACCAACGCTCTCACGGAGAAACGAAACTTTCGTTTACATTTTGAAATAACTTGATCTGTATCGGCTAGCTTTGTTTCGTACCCTTTGCTGGCCAGTTTTCTCGATTTGAATCAATGGATTCACGTTTGTAAAGGAGCTTGTTTTCCGACGTTGACAGTTTTGAATGAGATTTGATGGTTTTTAATAAAACCTTAAAATAAATTAAAATGCAAAACTAGTAAAAACGTTAAAACATTTAAAAAACCCAACTACTTAAAACGAAATTTTAGTTCATAATGAGATATATTTAATTTAGCGTTTTTATGAGTTTTTGTCAAAATGATCAAGTAAAAGTATTACAAAATATATATTTTTAGATTGGTCTATTTACTAGCTTTCATTTGTTACCCATATTGTCGTAATAGTAAAATAATTCGTCCCTTTTTCCTCTGTTTTCAGGCGCCATTTAAAAAATGATATAGCCTATGACACTATGCAAACTGAGACGATTCTAACGATATGTCATACGTCACAATCGGTTAAGCTGTTTTGGCTGTAATGCGTCATGCGTGCTAAAGAGAAATGGACATTCATACAAATATACATACATAGGCTCGAAAAACATTACCCTTCTTCTGACGCAGTCGGGTAATAAAGAAAATATGACCATATACAACCTAAGTATATAGAGAGCAATAATATTTGAATGAACCGTTTATATAAAACTTTTATTTTGAAACATTTTGTCATATTCATAAACAAGATGAGGCACAAAATTATATATAGTTCTCTTAAATCAAAATAGTTTTAATTAAACATTGTCAAACTCTACTCTAACAATGTTTGGAGTTAGCCGGCTGTCCCTGTTCGGCTCTAACAAGTTATAAATATAACTTGCGCCAGTTCCATTAAATATACGGAACATTAAGGAAGTCCAATTATACAATACTAATACCATACACGAGTACATCATACTCCTAAAGGTTTTACGTAGAAGACAAAACTGAGCAATAGTATATTGGAACTGAGCAATTGTATATTTCAATGGTTAATTGATTGTTAAAGTGTAGCGTATCTTGCCAAACAAGCCCCATGTTTAGTCAAATTTAAGGCAAGATTCAACTATCTTTTATTGATATTCAAAAACAATTTGTTAAAAAAAGATATGCAAACAAAAAAAAAACCCGCTGAGTTTTTTTCTGGATCTTCTCAGTTGTGGTTAAGTCCCAATCCGGTGGTAGTGTAAGAAAATAAATATGATAACCGCCCATTTGTAAGTGCCTCGTAGGCCTATGCAAAATTAAAGACATTTCATTTCATCAGGAAACTTTATGGCTCCATGCAGGAAGTGCCACCTAGATAACTATTCCTGCTGTATTTCAATTTGAAGAGTGTGATAAGAAATATATAATTTTACAAAGCATTCCAGCTTCATCCTCTGAGGTAGCAATGCATCTCTGGCCTACTTGAAAAACCGGCCAACGGTGATTCGACTCTCGCATGGCGGGTTTCAAAAAAATTATTCAATATTTATTTAAGTCTATTTTTGTTGTTTGTTCATATGTATGTCCACATTAAAATTGTCTCAATTTAGAAAGTGACAAACGCAAACATTTTAAGCAATCGGGTTTTTACCCTTTGTTTACGGAACCCTACTAATCTTATCCGGGGTTGATTATTGACCATGAAAGGCAGAGGCTACTAACCATCAGGTGAGCTTCGTGCTCGTTTGTTACATGTTTAATTTAAAAAATAAAATACCATTCGTAGTCCCATCTCAAAATTCGTCATTATTTATGCACAAAGAATTACCGGTCCTTGCATTTTGTCGCCCCAGCTGAGCTCCCATGCTCATTTATTCAACAGTACTCCTTATTTAAAGCCATCTAACATTTTTCCACATTCAGCATAATGAATCTAAAATAATGATATTCGTTTAGCATCGCAACGTAGCGTGTAATTTTGATGTACAGACAAAATAAAATTATGTGCTTGTTTTGATTTAAGTTACAAACGAAATGATAATTTGAGTACGTTAATAATCGGTACGGATTACATATAAGTACGTATGGTGGTATTTATGGCTGTTTTAAAGTATTTTATGTGTATAAAATTCAATTTAATTTCAATTTAATTAAATAAAAATTACCATTAAAAAATCAATTTCTATATAACTACCGAAAAGCCTTCTAATAGTAAGTGCCAATTACCATCATTTGAAAACACACATGAAGATCAATTGTATATATCAACTTTCAAGAAGATTCACTAAAATGGTAGAATATTAGAACTTAACTGCTCGTCGTATTAATTGATAAAGATCGATTTCAATCTGGACAACTAGAACCTATGATAAGTTTTATGTGGATGGGATCTTAACATTTCGACGTAGTGGGTTGTTTAATTTTAAGCCAATTTTTCATTTGAATCAGTTTGAAATCTTCAAGCAAATAGCCAATGCTTACAGACGGCGCTAAATAACAAATGGATCCCATAGAGATTTGCAGATACCCACTTGTATTTTCTATTACGTTTCTTGGCGCGCAACGAGTGTTATCCATCACGTCTGTAAATTTATGTGGCCATTTCCACTAAATCCTGTTTTCATTAATTCTAATACGATTCCATTTAACGTTCATTTCCTTAAAAGGTGCTGAAGCAGTAGATATTTACGGCAGAATGTATTCTATTGCGTATCAAATGAATACATACATTTTATATATATAGTTATCTGCCAGGGTGTGTAACGGTTTAGAAGATTGCAAGGTGTTAAAGTAAAATCCTTTTTTAAGAACAAGTGCCTTTCGTTGTTCGTGCAGGAGTAGATGCTACAACAAAAATTTGAGCCAGTTACCAAGCCCTTGCATAAGGGTGCCTCCCTGACGCCCTTCCCTCTGTGTAGAAACACTCATTTTTGATATACGCCTTTTGATGTCTACTTTGCACTTGGCATAATGCCACTTTCACCAACGTAACCAAAATAACCTTTGATTTATAAAAAAATGGGCTCCATAATAGGATTTTTAACAGTCAAAGCTCACCTTTGACTCATAAAAGGGAAGTTAATGGTATTGAAATGCTCTTATATCGTGGAAATGTGCGCAAATATGAAGAAGAGTAAGTGATTATACCAGCGTTTTGACGGAAAGTAAATAATTTGGGTACATTCAACTTCAAAAGTGTTTGCGTAGGACATAAAAACTTTTGACGCCATTTAAATTTAAATTATTTATGTATTTATTATACATATTATATTGCAAGTTACCATGACTAATATTTGTTGTAATACAATTATTTTTATCCATGTTAGTACTTAATAGTAACTTATAAATAAGATTGTGCGGGCCGTCACTGCACCAGTTTACTAGAAAAAGCAATAATAATAGCTATAATCCCACGCACGCACTGTAACAATTTTTGGGACCACCATTGATATTCCGATTATACCAAAGGTTGTTTAATGCGTAAAATTATATCGGTATGTAACTAATAGTATCAAAGATACTGTATATACAAGTTTAAGTAACTATTAAATAATATAATGTACCTACTTACGTAATACAAACAGATATATTTACACATCACTTTTAAGTTTTTGTAGAATTTTGAGGTATTTGTTTAACTTAATTATATTATGTAATATTTTTCATTTACATGAATTATATTGTATAAAGTTAAAGTTATGTTTAAAGTTGATAAATGACGTAACATACATAGGTATATTAATATCAGCGGACAAATTATGAAATTTGCATAATTGAAATTATCAAATCCAAATATATTCATTATGAATGTTTAGTAACACTATTCTACATCTAACAATAATGTTGATAAGATCCAGAAACTTGGCACTGCCTGTAACACTGGCTTCCACGTCAGTTCATTACAGTTAAAACCTCTGCGGTTCTTAGCACTAAAGTATTTCGGTTTAGTGTGTTTCTGAAGGTAACTACATAGTTTCAGTTACTCTCCATTGCGACTGAGATAGCCATAAAAACTTTTACTATCTCATTTAACGTGCCGACTTTCAGATTAATGTTCAGTTTTACGACCAAAAGATCACGCATTCTCAAGAGAAATGTTATCTTGAAGCTAAGCGAAATCTATACAAATCATTGAGATTACCTTTTTGTAATTTAAAACAAATAAATTTAAATGTATTATTTTTTTCACTATTTATTATATTAACGTTAAAGCATTTTTAATTACTTGTTTATCCGTATGAATTTATAGTCCCATATATTATTTTCCATCAACATTCCATACTGAATATAAACCCAAAAATAGCGTGTTTTAAGACAAACGCCTTGCGCAAAATCGATTTTAATTACGTTTAAAAATCATTTTCCCAGAGTTCTTCACTAGAAAACTTAAATAGAAGGCAGTGCTGGGTAGACAGCCGACCGCAAATCAGATTGCGGCGCGCTGCAGGCGGCCTGATAAGAAGCTCAACTTCGCTGCTTTTAAACACTGCCTCTGTTATTATATTCCACCAACATTCTCTTTGTGCATCTATGACAGGAATAAGTAGCAATGCTGTGATATTTTAGTGACAGCGAAGCATTTAAACGGCTATTTTAAGCAGAGGCTTTTCACGTCAGTCATTCTTATTTAAATACTTTGCAAAAAATTAGGGAAATACTGTGCTTTTGTTGAAGGAATATTTTATTAAATTGTCCAACGTTTACTAAAAATAGCATTGTCAAGATCTGTCGTGTTCTATTCTGAAGGGTGTGGTAAGCGAGACATAGGTACTTATCCAGGCTTTCCAACTTAGTCCTTAGAAGTAGCATCGCACCTGTGGCTAATTTGGGAAAAATGAACCTTGAAGATGTAAATGATCTTATCTGAGGTGAAGTAAAGATACACACACGGGCAGGAGTGGTTTGTTACCATCAGATGAACTGCAAGCTCGTTATATACTACCCATTCAATATTAAAAAACAATACATTTCAACAGAAATATTTGATTATCAATCTTAAAGCACTACAAGCTTTTCTTGAAGACCAATATAATCCTCAAATTCTTAAGTTATTTACGAGTATCTTAAGAATTTCAGTCCAAAAGTTTTAAACTATCGACCAAATTCTGTTAAATATAAGAAGTGCGGCTTCTTGAAATTGATCTTCTTGAAGTTGTTTAAGAAATATGTGAATATAATTACGTAGTATTAAAAAGCGATTAATCAGTTAGCAAGTCTTAAACTGTGATATTACAGTACAGATACAACCGACTCACTTGTACCTACGGGCTTACGATCGCATTCCATGAAAGAAACAGTTTAAGTCCATTACGTTTAAGCCCTTCTTTGCTGGACATGGGCTTTGTATGTAATAGATAGCTTTGAAGTAGTTAACGTTCTTTTGTTAAAACCTGCTTTATAAGAAGAAGACATTCATGGTTTAAAACTTGAATCATACTGCGAATGTATTGTGATAAGTGCTCATAATACATGACTTTTAAACATCTGTTAACATCATTTGAAAGAAGATGTCATTTATGGTTCAAAACTTGTGTAGTGTATTGTGTTGTAGTATGTGTTGTGAACACTTGTACTGCGTTTAATATTTTAATATTCAACATTTTCATTTTAACGTTCGATTTCCATTTATATGTGTAAGTTAAACTCTAAAACAGCGGGTCGCACATTTATAGCGCTCGTAAGCGAACTTCGTTATGTTTTGTATGCAAAATTAATAAAGCAATAAGTGTGGATGTCCAATTTTAATCATGCAGAACCACACGCTTTCTATAATAATCGATTCTATTAACACGTCCCTATTTCTGAGTTTTATTTAGTCCACACGAGCGAATGGACTGTTACCACAGTCGATAGTTATAGCATTGTTATTGGTGACAGGCAACTGGGGCTTTGAATATGGGACAAAACGCTGAGAGTTATAACCAATCCCCTTTGGTTTATTTTTGCCTGGTACATGCGGTAACCGGAGCTAAATTGGTCTCTACATGGCCCATTCATAACAGCCATTGTTTCCGAGTTTTGCGACGGTGACTGCGGATATAGAACGAAAGACTGCGAGTTATGGGGAATTCTCCTTTTAGTTTTATTTAGCAATCTGGTCGAGGTAAAGGGAATGGAATTTACACCGCTACTTGATTCTATTACGTTCTCATAAAAAATGCTCCATATACGAGTACGACTATATCTGACAGCGATATAAGCAATGGTTATGTACTATTATGTAATATTATTTGTAGACAATGCAAGCATTTATTAAATAAGTTTTCATCAAATACATATATTTCTTAAAAATACAGACGAATCGAGAACCTTCTCCTTTTTGGAAGTCGGTTAAAATATTATAGTTTTTTTTTTAATTTTCTATTTACTGGCTTTAATTTGATATCCATATTGACGCGATAATAAAACTAATGTCAGTCTGCCAACAGACGATTCTAATTATATGTCATACGTCATAATGCGTAATGCCGTCTGGGCTGAAGCGCGTGCCATAGAAATGGACATACATACAAACACATACGCTCGAAAAACATAACTTCCTTATGACGCTGTCGAGTAAAAAGTGTAACCATTTTCCTAAACTTTACTTAACGTATCATTTCAACTAGTAAATTCACGCACACGCACGTATCACTGGAAGTACAGAAATAAAATAAAAGAAGTTTCCAGGATAAATGTTATGTTTCCTTTACTTTTATATCACAGCTGAGCTGGACGCAACAGGAACTAAACTCCCTGGTCCCTGGTACACGTGACTATACACGTTGTTTGTTAACTAGGGCGCAAAGGACGTAGCATTGAGAGTTATAACTAACGTGACCAGATGTCTCGTTTTGAACGGGACCGTCCCGATTATCGGTTACCTGTCCCGGTGTCCCGAAAGATAACTCCGGGGTGCAAAAATATCCCAGTTTTTAAAATGGCGCCATCTATTCAATTTGTAATGATTGACCTTTTTAAATAAAGAGCAATTAATATGTACGTGTGTAGGTACTATAAATGTGTTGTTATACTTATGATACGATGTTATACGATGATACATATGTTATACGATGATACATGTTGACATTAAGCAATACTAGCAGCGCAAGTGTTCCATGGTATGTGTTGCCTTCTATACATTCCGTAAAAATAGATAAATAAAGAAATAAACCATCTAATTAAAAATAGCAATGTCCCGTTTTGAACCTAAAAAGAGTGGTCACGTTAGTTATAACCCATCACGCTTTTGTTTTATTGATCAAGTTGGGGCAAAGAGTTCTCACACGACCGGCTATATCAATATCTTTGTTGAAGTGAAACAATATAAGATAGGATAACTGAAACCGCCTTACTAACATTATGACGGCGAAAGTTTGTAATAACTGATGAATAGATGAATCAAATTTTGAACAGAGGTAGATTGTAGTATGGGGATGATATATAGCGACTTTTTTTTTTAATAACGACGAGTCCCGTAGAATCCTGTAAGATATTATAACAATAGAGGAATTTGAGATTTGCAACTCAAGTTGTACGTAAGTACGGTGGGGGGGAGGGGTCATTGCTACCCTTATTTTTGTTGACATAGGAGTCAGTGGACTGTCTTCTGTGCTTTATAAAAAGATGTTACAATTTAACTAAAGGTATCTTTGCCTCAGATAGTACTAAATGTAATTGTGTCAGTTGCGAATCCTCTGTGAAAAACTGAAAACATGTTATTTAGCTAAAATTTTTCAAGCTTTAAAATTACAGTTATTCGTAGATAGTGAGAATAATGGCAAACAGTCTATGAATATTTGCAATACCAGAGGAGTCGCCAACGCATCGCCAACTTGACGAAGAGCCTTTTTGCACGTTTCATGTTAACCACCATATCATACAGCTCCGAGAATACCTCGGGAGAAAGTTTTTCACATCTCGTGGCTAAAAAGAGCACGCAAACCAAACTCTAGCAAAATCATTGACAAAAATGTACAAATTAGACTCCTATCTTGGGGAGCAGATGGTATATTAAACTCTATTTCCCTTGATTAAGGCATTAGGCTCGAAAGATTTCGCTAACTCTTTTTTGAGATGTTTTTTAACTGCCAGAAGGTTGCGTGGAAAATAAAAAAAAATATATATGAAAACCTAACGAGAATTGACAATATAAAATTTTGTAATATTGTAACTATTTCTTACCTGTATGACCTTAGACATAATTATCACAATACAAATTTGAATCTAAAATTCATAGTTCAGACAGGACAGGTTGTTGGGTCAGCTAGTCTCTGATATTTATTTAAGTTTTCCAACGGTATAATTAAGCAGAAATATTTGGGTGTACTAAATGTTGCTTTAGTGCTCATAATAAATCTTGTAGCAAACCTGGGGTCTGTTTATACAGCCTATATATTATTATATCTGTTTAAACAGAAGCCACTGGCTAAACGATTCTACACTAAAGTTCGTTTTCCTAGTTACTATATAGAGCGCTAATCTAATAGAACTAGTCATTGCAGAGCAAACTAACTGGGCCGGCGGTACACAGGATGTAACAGAAAATTAACACCGCATACTAACTGTGCTTGTTAACTTTCATAGAGGTTTTAGTATTTTATGACCAATGAAATAGACCGTTCGGCTATATGGGTCAAACCATGAAACGGGACAAATAATATATTTATAGCTTTGCAAATATTTATACATTCATTCACACGCCCTTTTATTGAGATATTCACACGCCCACCTCCACAATGTACAATAGTTTTATTTTGTTAATAACCGTTCGTAAAATATTTTATGTCTTGACTAAAATTGTATGAATCTTACACCTTTGCTGGTAAATCTAGTATGTACCAGAAAAGTGTTTTTATATATGACTACACATGTTGCTATATTTATTTATTTATTTTATTTATTTATTTGAACACCAACATAATGTACACCAGTTACAGCATAGGCAAAAGATAGCATTCGGAAAAAGACAAGTGTCATTATAATTATAGGTGTAGACTGCATGCACAGAAATTGAGTGTAAACT